>NDGN011469905.1:0-14351 GCA_002564285.1 Tympanoctomys barrerae | reverse complement strand
GAGCAGAGCAAGAAGTGTTTTTATGGCTGTTGGAAATGACTGTCATGTCACTTTTGTGGTCTGCGTTTTCTTTGGATATTTTCTGTATGTAACTGTAGTTTAAAAAAAAAAAAATTCCAAACCATGTTTTGTCTGTGTTTCCTTACTAGAAGACAGCCTTGTGGGCTTCTTGGGCTCTGCCAGCTCCACTTGCCTTCTGCCTGTGGCTGCCTCCTCTCCAGGCCTCCAGCCCTGTGCAGCACCTCCTGCTTAGCCAGAATGGAAACAGGCATAAAGAAGTTATGTAGTCTCTGAAAGAACTGGGCTCCCAGGAGCTACATTGCCCTGTGAACCCTGAACCAGGAGGAAGGCAATCCATAGTCTTCCCAGCAGCTCTGAGGCGAGCTTCCTCTGCTCCTGAGCCACCATTCCCAGCCTGTGCAAGCCAGCCTCTGCCTCCATGCCTTGCTGCTCAAGTTTCACTGTGCCCCTTGCCTCACCTGCACACCAAGCTGCCTTGGTTTCAGAGCCACACTCTGGATAGAGAAAGAGGTGGTCCAGGCCTCCAGGGCTCATCCCCAGAACTCCTGGGCCCAGCTGGGGGCTGTCAGCACCTCCCCCTCCAAAAGGAAGGCTATGTGCATTTGATTCTCCTGCTCCTCCCATGCAGCTTCGCAGGCTACCTCACTGTACTGCTGCAGGCCCACACCTGCCCAGCGTCAGCCCACACCAGGAGGCCATCAGTCTGCTACATCAACCTGGCTGTGGCACCCCTCCTGGAACCATGTGCCCTCCACCTCTTTCCAGTAGGCCTCCCTGTCCATCCACAGACCCATTTACCTCATTGGGTCTGTTTCATTTTTTATTTGTTTCTGACTTTTGGAGACAGGCTTTCACTATACAGTTCAGGCTGGCCTTAAATTCCCTGAAATCTTGCCTCCGCCTCCTGAGTGCTAGCATTACAGGTGTGCGCCACTATGCCTAGCCCACCATTGGGTCTGTTTTAATCCCAATAGAAAATAAACCTCTTGAGGGCTGGGGATTTAGCTCAGCAGTAGAACTCTTGCCTAGCAAGATGGAAGCCCTGGGTTTGGTCCTTGGCACCAAAAACAAACCAGGGCAGAGGAGGGGGGAAGAAAACTCTCCATCTTCCACTCCTTTGGGACTTTTCACCCATCCTCCTCTGGGTCCTTCAGTACACAGACAGTGGCACAAGGTACCCACTGCTAGGCTTGCTGCATAACCAGGGGTGACAGCCCCAAGACATGGCATGTGCTTGACGTCAAAATAAAAATGGCAGGGTACCCCAAGGATGCCAGACAATTCTAAGTCCCTGGTGCAAGTGACAAATCTGAGTAAAAATATCCCCAAACTAGACTCTTAACTCCCTCTGACCTTTTTTTAAAATTTTAGGGCCGGAGAGATGGCTCAGTAGAATAAGTGCTCACCTGGCAAGTGCAAGGGCCTAAAATCTATCCCCGGTTCTGCCAAAAAAAAAAAAAAAAAAAGGGAAAGTAAGACAGAGCGTTACAAAATGTCCATAACAAAAAGGGTAGGTGGACTTGTAGACAACCAGGTGGGTGCCCCCATCACAGTGGTCCTGCAGCAGACGCCAACCCCTCAGAGTCCAGACCTCACCCGTTCTCCGTACCTAGGGTCAGGCACTCGGCCCCCAGCGCTCCCAAAGAACCAACCACCGTGGGGGGGCGGGGCCTCGGCCTGGACGCCTACGGGCAGGAGGGAGCAGGCGCAGAGGTCTGGGAGTGGCCGACAGCGAAGCCGGGAGAGGCAGGGCGTGGGCGGGGCCTCGGCGCCGAGCGCGGGAAGTCTGGAACCTGCGAGCGCTGCTGCGGCACGGTCAGGATGTTGGAGCGTGAGCTTCGTCGTGAGTCCCTCCCGGTGCGGGTGCCGGGCTCGGGGCGGGAAGTGGACCTCGGCTTAGACCCCCCTACACACTGTTCTTCCTCCCAGCAGAGCTGAGCAAGGCCAAGGCCAGAGCACAGAGGAGCGGGCAGCCGAGAGAGGAGGCGGCCTTTTGCCACCAGTTGGGGGAACTGCTGGCCGGCCATGGTGAGCGGACGCGGGCGCGGGGCGCAGTGGGACCCAACACCTCCGGACTGCCCGACCAATTCCGGCGCCGTGCCTCTCCCCAGGCCGATACGCGGAGGCCCTGGAGGAACACCGGCAGGAGTTACGGCTGCTGGAGGGCGCCCAGGATTCCTTGGGTTGCGCGGTGGCCCACCGAAAGATTGGCGAGAGGCTTGCCGAGATGGAGGAGTACTCGGCAGCCCTGCAGGTGAGGCGCTGCCGCCTCCCAGAGGTGGCAGGAGAGGTGAGGGGACCCATTGCTGCTAGGGTCCATGGGCAGCACACCAGGAACTCCCAGTCTCCTCTTGTGACAGAAGGCATTGACTAGTTGCAGCGTGAAGCTGTTGTCATCATGCAGACGGCTCTTGGTGCAGAGCAGAGGTGACATATGTGACCAGTTCTGTGGGGCTTTACGAAGATAGGGGGCTCTCCTGGGCAAGAGTAGCTTCCCCTAGGGTCAGGACTTGTGGGTCTGCTTCCGGTGGGGTCAGTTCAGTGGCTTTTCCTCTTCGCACCAGCACCAGCACCGCTACCTGGAACTGGCTGGCTCCCTGTCCAACCACACGGAACTGCAGAGGGCTTGGGCCACCATCGGCCGCACCCACCTGGATATCTATGACCACTGCCAGTCAAGGGAGGCCTTGCTGCAGGCCCAGGCTGCCTTTGAGAAGAGCTTGGCTATTGTGGATGAGAAGCTAGAGGGTGAGCGGCCTTGCCCCAGCCTCTCTGGACTTTTGCCTCTCAGGCCCCTCCATTTTTAAAGTGCCTGGGGAAGGGTTGCAGGCTCATGGTGCTATCCACTCCAATCTGGCAGACTTCTACTATCTGTGCTCTTCACAGTGCAGCAAGACCCTTGCCTCTCATCTCCAGAGGCAGAAGAAAAGGTGGGCGGGTGGGACTGGGAACCCTACTTGGAGAGGACCTGCTGAATGTTTGGAGGGGCCATCTTCCAGGGACACTGACCCAGCGAGAGCTGAGCGAGATGAGGACCCGACTCTACCTCAACCTGGGTCTTACCTTTGAAAGCCTGCAGCAGATGGCCTTGTGCAATGCCTACTTCAAGAAGAGCATCTTTCTTGCTGAGTGAGGCCCCAGCCCTACCCCAGAGGGCAGTAGGGTAGCTCCCCAGCACCCCCCTGAGAGGGCATCCTGGCTGGGCTCTTGATTTTCCATGAACAGAGAGAGAGGCCCCTCACATCTGCAGTAGAAGCTGGGGAAGAGCAGATTTGGGCTCCAGGACTGTAGCGTGGCAGGACTGGGGTCTGCATGGCATCAGTACCTGTAGCTGGCTGGATGTTCCTTCTACCCCAGTGCCATCTTAAAAGCTTCAGTGCTCTCTATCCACTCTTCCAAAGTTAGAGGATCCTGGGCACTCTTAGCACCTGTTATTTTCACCCCTTGCAGGCATAACCACCTCTATGAGGACCTGTATCGTGCCCGCTACAACCTTGGTGCTATCCACTGGCGTGCAGGGCAGCATTCTCAGGCCATGCGCTGCCTGGAGGGTGCCCGGGAGTGTGCTCGTGCCATGAAGAAGCGGTTCATGGAGAGCGAGTGCTGTGTGGTGGTCTCTCAGGTACCACTGTCCCCTACTCTAGGTGTATCTCCTGGGTGGGCCTGGGCCTTGGAGAGTGTGCAGGCTCATCTTTCTTTATTCCCCAGGTCCTCCAAGACCTAGGAGATTTTTTGGCTGCCAAACGAGCTCTGAAGAAAGCCTATAAGCTGGGTTCCCAGAAGCCTGCACAGAGGGCAGCAGTCTGCCAGAGCCTCAAGTATGGTGAGGCTGCACAGGAGCCTGAGGGTTGAATAGTCTGAAAAGAGGGGGAAGGCTCTGCCTCCTCAGCCAGGGAGGCCCAAGCACAGGTTCTTGGGGAAGGAGTAGCGTCAGCAGGGGTCTCTTCTAGCAAGAGGGGCAGGTCGCTATCAAAAGACCTAGCTTTCAGCCAAGCCTAATCAGGGGCACTGAAATGTAAGAAGGATACTGGCTGGCCTTTATCATGAGGCAACATCTTTATTGACAAGTTGGAGACAATAGTCATTTCACCATTCGACTGGTATTGGAGGGTAGGTGGCATGCATGTGGCTCAGATACTAACCACAGTGACAGTAGCAGTTAATGATGGTTGGCCTGTGCTACAAGCCAAGTTCCATTGTCGGCTGTTGTGCATGTCTGTTCTAATCTCTAAGGTGCTCCACACAGATTCTCCTACTGTCCTGGTTTTACTACTGGCCAGGTGGAGACATGAAGGGGTTAGACGACCTGCTAGAGGGAACTGAATGGTAGGGACAAAGCTGGGTTAGGGCCCTATGCCATGCTGCCCCTCTCACAAGACTCTTTCCAGCAGTGCTGACAGTGGTCCAGTTGCAGCAACAGCTGGAGGAAGCTGAAGGCAGTGACCCTCAGGCTGCCATGGCCATCTCTGAGCAGCTGGGAGACCTGTTCTCCAAAGCAGGTGACTTCCCCAAGGCAGCTGAGGCTTATCAGAAGCAGGTTTGTGGCTTCTGGCTAGAGGGGGAGGAAATGGCTGGCATGGTGTTGAGTGGGTATGGATCTCACTATACTGGCTCCTCAGCTGCACTTTGCTGAACGGCTGAACAAAACAGACACTGAGCTGGCCATCATCCACGTGTCCCTGGCCACCACACTGGGAGACATGAAGGAACATCGCCAGGCTGTGTACCACTATGAGGAGGAGCTGAGACTGTGCAAAGGCAATGCCCTGGAGGTAAATCACCCCTGCCCCGCCCTCATAACAGGCTTGCCCCCACGACTTTGCTGTGGGACTATGGCTGTCCAGCCAGAGGCATGGATGGATGCCACCACTGGGCAAGCACTTCCTTCGAAGGAAATAGGGCAGGATCAAGGCACATGTTTCTGTTTCATGTGAGCAGCTGGGCAAGCCAGCATATGACTGAGGCCAACTGGATGTGATGGGCAGCAGTCCCGAACCACACCCTTCTCTACTCCAGGAAGCCAAGACCTGGCTCAACATTGCATTATCCCGCGAGGAGGCTGGTGATACATATGACTTGTTGGCACCATGCTTTCAGAAGGCTCTCCACTATGCCCAGCAGGCACAGCGGCCCCAGCTACAGGTACAAGAGCTGGTCCTACCCACACTAGGTCCCCAACAAGCCCAGCATCCTTATAGGTTGCCTGTCCCCCTAGTTCCACACTCGTATCCCCCTCCATGCCCTGTGTCCCCATCCCTGAGCAGGACATCCCCCTTTGCTCCTCAGAGGCAGGTCTTACAGCACCTCCACACTGTGCAGTTGAGGCTGCAGCCCCAAGATGCCCCTGGCACTGAAACCAAACTTCAGGAGCTAAGTATGGCCAAAGAGGAGGAGGAGGAAGAGGAGGAGGAGGAAGAGGTGGAAGAAGGAACCATTGAGGCTCTAGAGACCATCGAGCTGGAACTCTCAGAAAGTGGTGAGTGCTGACCACAGCCTTGATTGTTGTGGTAGCTACACCTAGTGTTACTCCTCTGGCCTGCCGTGGGCCCTATACCAGCATGCTGAGGACTGATGCTATGCCTTCACCAAACTTGCTGAGAACTTGTGGTAGAGAAACAGCCATGGGCAGTAGGGCAATAAGTCCTTCTGTGGAAGTGGATGAAGGAAGCTGACAACATGCAAGGAGCCCGGGAAAACCCAGTGGGCAGGTTGAGTGGGCATCAGCCAAAGAAGGCTACATGGGACCAGAGCCTGGGAGATGGCCCCATTAGAGGCATGTATTTATAATATCCAGGGCAAATGAGACAAGAGTATGTCACAGAAGGCCTTGCTGTCCTGTGCCACAGTGAGCACACTCAGGTCAGCTCAGCCAGCTATGTAGAAGGTGAATATGAGAGACTGACTGGAGCAATGAGCTTAGACTGGGGGATAGAGCAGGAGAGGCAGGTTGTGAGGGCTGAGAGCAGGTTGAGAGGTGTGTAGATGGAGACTGGTTTCCACCAGAGCAGCAGGTGGTAGAAAGCCTGTCCATAAGATTTGGGGTATGAGTCTACAGAAAGGCATTGCCTTCAGGTATAAATTTAATGAGCTAATGAACTTCCATATTCTCAAGGCAAGTGGCCTAGCAGCCATAAGAAGCTGGGGCTATATTTTGTAGAAGAGGTCAGTTTGGATGTCACTGGTATATAGCTGATGTGGGAAGAGAGGACCGTAGACTTGAACTTCAAGGAATGCCACTCAGCAGGCAGGCACAGGAAGAGGGAGGCCAGTGGACAAGGTATGGTGGCACATGTCTGAAATCTCAGCAGTCTGGGAGGCTGAGCCAGGAGAATTACATGCGCACCCTGGGCAAAGTAGTGACTTAGCAATACCCTATCTATGGGAAGAAAAATCAGGCAAGGAGAAAGGTATAAGGGTAGGGGGCCAGGGAGATGGCTCAGTAGAATAAGCGCTTCCCTGGCAAGCACAAGGGTCTGAGTTCAATCCCCGGTTCCTCCAAAAAAATAAAAAATAAACGTTTGTGAGAAAGGCATATGGGAATCCAGGAGCACACAGGGCACCTGGCTCATGGGGGTGATTTAGCCTCATAAGAGCGCTTCCCAGAAGAGAGAGGGTGGCAAATGGGGATGGAGACTGGTCACCTGTGCAGGGGATGAGAGGCCGGCACAGGCTGGACAAAGAGAGACAGGCTTGGGTGGAGCAGAGGCCATGGGTAGGTGCTCTGGGTGGAAGTGGGCTGGTGTGGAAGGGGTTGGGGGGCATCAGCTTCGACCTCACCTGGCTAAGGAGCCCTGAAGCCCACTGTCCCCCCAGAGTTTACTTTTCTCCTTAGAAGTTAGGGGCCTGGGTGGTGTAGGGGCTTCTCTACTGGCCTTCCACAGGCTCATAGCTGGGCTGGCTCTCTGTTCCAGAGGATGACGCTGATGACCCATCCCGGGAGCCAGAGGAAGATGAGGAGCGGCAGGGCTGCCTGGGCCGGCGGAAGGTGAACAAGGTGAGCACACTGGCCCCAACCCCACTGCAGGTGCAGCCCCACCACCAACCCCTCACACATCTGCCTGGGCCTGGACTGTTCTCTGTGCAGTGGAACCGGCGCAATGATATGGGCGAGACTCTTCTGCACCGAGCCTGCATCGAAGGCCGCCTGCGTCGTGTCCAGGACCTTGTGAAGCAGGTGAGCTGCTACCCCAAATGCACCACCATCTGGCCCCAGCTCCATCCAAAGGAGCTGTGGGCTTGGCTAGGATCTCTGTCATCTTTAGACCTGAGGACCCAGTCCCACCTGGGACAGGGGAGCTCAGATACTGGAGGAAGTATGGCTTTTCAGCCTGGAGGGAGGATGGGGTAAGCTCTGCTCTTACTGCTGAGACCAGTACCAGAGGAGGAGAGGCCTGGGCCAACCAAGTGATAGACTGTGGGGCCCCCGCCTTACTCAAGCCACAAAACCCCTGGGACCAGGCCAGCCTGCAGGACATGGACGGCTGGGTCTTTCCTGTCACTGGTCACAGGGCCACCCTCTTAACCCTCGAGACTACTGTGGCTGGACGCCTCTGCATGAAGCCTGCAACTATGGGCATCTGGGTAAGTGGAAAATGGGCAGGACCTGGTACATGGGGAAGGAAGAAGGGGCGAGTCGGGGTCTGGGCTTGGTGCTGGGAGCTAGGCTCGTGTCCTCTGGCCCACAGAGATTGTCCGCTTCCTCCTGGACCATGGGGCCTCAGTGGATGACCCTGGTGGCCAGGGGTGTGAGGGTATTACTCCTCTGCATGATGCTCTCACCTGTGGCCACTTTGAAGTGGCTGAGCTGCTCATTGAGCGAGGGGCGTCTGTCACCCTTCGTACCAAGAAGGTGAGCCTGGCGTGGATGGAGGCAGGCCTGGTCGGAGGGGCTGTCTGTCCCTTGCTCAGCTGGGTTCCACACAGGGCCACAGCCCACTGGAGACATTACAGCAGTGGGTGAAGCTGTACTGCAAGGACCTGGACCTTGAAACACGACAGAAGGCGGCAGCCATGGAGAGGAGGCTCCAAGCAGCCACGTTGGGCCCAGGCAAGTAGCATCTCATTTGTTTCTAAGGACACCACCACTGGGCCCTGAGCTCTGACTCCAAGGGATCATGGTAACATAAGTAACAGGGTAGGAGGTACTGACAGATTCTTTCTCCTACAGCCCCCCATAGCACTCCTGCCCCCCGGACTGTCCTAAGTAACCATCTGTTTGACCCTGAGACGTCTCCTCCCTTGAGCCCCTGCTCTGAGCCCCTAACTCCTCAAGCCCATGCTAGGATCTCATCTGATCAGACTGCATCAGCCGTGGCCCGGACTCGAAGGAGCAGGCACATGTTGGCTCGCAGCAGCAGCTCAGAGGGAGAGGACAATGTGAGCCTCCATAGCCCATCCCAGAAGAGGCTGAGACGCTCTGCCTTGGCACAGCAGGGTGAGGCCTGGACCTCAGGTCCTACCAGCAGTAGGCAGCCAGCCCCAGCAAGCACCAGTCGAGCAGCCTACCAGGCAGCCATCAGAGGTGTCGGTAGCGCTCAGAGCCGCTGCCAGGCAGCTGGCCCATTTTGGGACACAAGTGAAGGTCCTGTGCCCCAGGCAGCACTCGTTCCTGAAGAGGAATACTTGGCTGGAGACTGGCTAGAGTTGGATGAACCCCTGATACATAGTCGCTCTTCCCGCCTGGCCTGCCCTCAGGGCAGTGGGGATGGTAGCGGCAGTACCTCAGGGTCAGATGAGGAGTGCCCCATCAGACCTGGAGGCCGGGCCAAACAGAAACGCCTGACCTCTTTCAAGAGTTGGAGTCCACTGAGGGAAGCGGGAGGCATAGCTACAGAGCCCTCTGGCAATCCCATCATGCCCAGGGCTTCTGGGCCCAGCGGAGAAAATCCTGAAACAGGCCATTCTGTGGTAGGTATATGAGGCGAGGGTGAAACTGGGTAGTGTGGATGGGTGGGGTGGAGGCCTCTGTCTTTTCTGACTGCTCCTTCCCCTCCCCCACCTGCCAGAGCCTGGTTCCACCCCCTCCTATCCGAATTCGGGTTCGAGTTCAGGATCACCTTTTCCTCATCCCTGTCCCACACAGGTAGGACTTGCCTTCTCCCAGCACCAACCCTTTATGCCTACCCTACAGCTCCATGCCAGGAAGACACAGTGTCCTTGTGCATGTCAGGATGGGACACAATATAAGGCTTCCCTTTGATTACAACCCTGCCCTGCTGTGCCACAGGGTTCCAGAGTGAGTTTGTCCTGCCCAGGCTCAGGCACAAGTCCCTGGAATGTCCAGAGGAGTCCAGGGAAGAGAGAGAGAAAGATGCATATGGTGTAGCCACTGAGCAGGAATGGCAAGACTTCAGGGTCTTGAGGTCTCAGTGTGCATTTCCTGGACTCAGTGTGCAACCCCTCCCCACAGCAGTGAGGCCCACTCTGTGGCCTGGCTGGCGGAACAGGCTGCCCAGCGCTACTACCAGACCTTTGGGCTGCTGCCAAGGCTCACTCTGCAGAAGGAGGGGGCCTTGCTAGCCCCTCAGGACTCCATCCCTGATGTCCTGCAGAGCAATGATGAGGTAAGCAGCTGGGCCATGGGCATGGGCTGTTCCTCTTGCTAGGGTGATCACCCACATGCTCCCTAGGTGTTGGCTGAAGTAATGTCATGGGACCTCCCTCCGCTGATGGACCGCTACCGCAGGGCCTGCCAGAGCCTGGGGCAAGGTGAGGTCCCTGAAGAGCCCTAGCTTTGGTTGGAAGGTTGGACTGAAGGCCTAGGCATGCAGGCCTCACCCACCAATGTTAGTCCCAGGTTCACTGGGCACCCCTTCAACTTGGCACCTGCCATACCTCAGGGCCAACAGGTGGGACAGACAGGCTAGAGTTCATGGGAGGTTGAGTGGGATGTTGTAAAAGAAGCCACATTACAGAAGTGAAGCCCAGGGAACAGAGGCTGGTGTGAGCTTTGGGCTTCCTTGGCAGGAAATTTTTCTTGGGGTGAGGTGACCTGCTTCATGCAGGGGACTCCAATGGCTCTGAATCCCATGCCTGTGGGAGTGGGTCCAGCCTAACTCCCAGGCTGCCTAGCTTCCCTACAGGGCTCAGAGGCAAGAATGTTGGTTCTGCCCCAAGTGACTGTATCTCCCTCCCTAGGAGAGCATGTGCAGGTGCTGCGGGCCATGGAGTGCCAGGGCTCAGGCTCCTCCTTCAGCACATGCTCCCTAGCCCTATGCCAGGCCCAGCTCATGCCTCTGCTGCGGGCCCTCAAGATGCACACAGGACTCCGTGAGCTGCGCCTAGCAGGGAACCGGCTGGGGGATGGATGTGCAGCTGAGCTGCTGGCTGCCCTGGCCACTATGCCTAGCCTCGTCCTCCTCGACCTCTCTTCCAACCACCTGAGCCAGGAAGGTCTGCGCCAGCTTGCTGGAGGCCCCACAGGCCAGGGCACTTTGCAGGTACAGGCCCAGGACACTGTCTTAGCAGCCTGGAAGCATCACGGTTCTCAGCCAGTCATTGTATTGCCTGTGAGAGCTGGCTCATGCTCAGCACTGAAGCAGGCCTATATAAGAGACCAGACCCTGTGAGAAGGCTGAGAGCTCAGGGCCCACCCATGTCTTCCACAGAACTTGGAGGAGCTGGACTTGAGCATGAACCCTCTGGGTGATGGCTCTGGCCAGGCCCTGGCCTCTATCCTGCGGACCTGCCCGTTGCTCAGTACCCTGCGCCTCCAGGCCTGTGGCTTTGGCCCCAACTTCTTCCTGAGCCACCAGGCAGCCCTGGGTAGTGCCTTCCAAGGTGAGCTGACCAGGCAGGTCTAAGGTCTAATCCTTGATTCCAGGTAAGGGGGCTCAAGGGCCTTGAGCAGAAGGCCCTTGGACATCAGGCATGTCAGGTATGGCTTCTCTCTCTCTCTCTCTCTCTCTCTCTCTCTCTCTCTCTCTCCCTCTCTCTCCTCCCCCCCGGGCTCTCTCTCTCTCTCTCTCTCTCCCCCTCTCTCCCCCCCTCTCTCTCCTCCCCCCCCGGGGGCAGGGTTGCACAGCATGTGGTGCCAGGGATCAAACCGTGGTCCCTGTGCTTTGCCTAAGCTTGCCTAAGCAGGCGCTTCAGACTGCTGAACTATCTCACTGGCCCAGGCATGACTTCTTTAGCTTCTGCACACAGGTACAACTGTCTGGGCTCTGAGGGGCATGTGGTATGTGCCCAGCCTGAGCTGTCCCCTTGAGACTCATCCTAGCCCTTGTCATGCCACACCTAGAGGGGTGCGAGGAAGGCTGTGTCTGCCCCTGATGTCCTGTACCTATGGCTTGAACCTTCTGCAGATCCAAGTAGTTCTACTATGTGCCCACCAAGATGCTAAGATAGCAGCCCCAGGGCTAAGAGTTGGGAACTGGGACCACCCAGGGGAGGTACCTGGGGCTGGGCAGTTGTAGCAATACTCCCCTCACCTCCAGACAGACGTCCTGGCCCAAGGCCTCATCTCCAGCAGGAGAAACAGATACAGCTTTTTCTCGGGTACCTGAATTTCCCCCCCACAGAATTCAGGGATAAGTTCAAAGGGGCTGCAAAGGCTTGAGGCCTGGAACTTAGGGTGTGGGGTTGAGGGTAGGTGGTGGCCACATGGGGCTGACAGGTTCTGGTACTTGCAGATGCTGAGCGCCTGAAGACCCTATCCCTGTCCTACAACCCACTTGGCACCCCTGCCCTGGCCAGGACCCTGCAGAGCCTGCCTACCTGTGCCCTTCTGCGTCTAGAGCTCAGCTCTGTGGCAGCTGACAAGAATGACGTGGGCCTCGTGGAACCTATAGTCAGATACCTAACCAAGGTACAAGGTGGGGAATGTGCTGTCTGACCAGAGTAGGGGATATTAGAGATCGGAGGCCAAGGGTTACAGAGCTAAAGCCCTGGGGACCTGGGAAGGGATATAGGGAGAGGGTAGGTTGTACCTAGAACAGCCCGGCACGTCTGTTCATATGCCTATTGTGGGCTGTGATTTCCTGGTCACTAGGAAAGACATTTAGGACTAGAATAACCCCACTACACCATGCAGGTCCCAAAGGACATACCATCTCCTACACATATGTCCCCTGTGCCCTCTTCTGGGTGTTCCAGACAGAGTTCACCCCTGTGATTTCCTGATCGCAGCATCCCAGATACTTATCTCCAACTGAAAGATTTCCTGGTGGGGGCTTGGATGCAGAGAAAGGCAGGGCAGGTGCCATTGAGCTGGGGCTGTGCTTGCTTCCAGGAAGGCTGTGCTCTGACCCATCTGACCCTGTGTTCAAATTACTTGAACGACAAGGCTGTGGGACAACTGAGCAGGTAACACCTCTACCCCACTACCACCATTCTAACTGGGCCTGATCTGTAGGCCTGGGACCTCCCATGAGCTGGGTCAGGTGGTGCTGACTCCTTTCTGCTTCTACCCTCTCTCTGGGGCTGCCTCTGGTAGCTATGTACCTTCCTTGAGTTTCTGCCCACACCCCTGGGGATCTTGACAGCTTTCCTCTGGTGTGTCCTTTCTTGTCACCCTTTGTGCTTCAGTCCACCCAAGGGTCGCTAACCTTATGCCCCTAGAACTCTGGCTGGTTTGCAGGAAGTGTCAGCTGGTGTTCAAGCCTGGCCAGGTACATCTAGAGCTGGCTATTTGCAGTCCTGACCCTTGGCCAGTGCTGTTAGCCTTTGAGGAGCTTCCACTCATGCCAGGCCAGGCAAAGCCTATGAAGTAGCCTTCTTTGGTGATGGTGAGGGCTGCCCTGGGAGCTAATTCCTGACTCCCCCTTGTGGTCTCAGGTGTCTTCCTGTCTGCCCTTCACTCGTCTCTCTGGACCTGTCTGCCAACCCCAAGATCAGCTGTAGCAGCCTGCAAGAGCTCCTTTCTGCCCTCCAGGAGAGGTCCCAAGGCCTCAGCTTCCTTGGCCTTTCAGGTGAGAGCTGGGTTTGGCCAACCCTGCTGTGTTACATTATCACACAAGTTGGTTGCCTGAAGCCAGGTCGCTCCCCCTAAGGCGCTGTCACTGCTGCCAGCCAGGCAGTGAGCCTCCATGAGGCTATATGGTGAGAGGCTGGTGCCCCAAGACAGGAAAGGGATGTGAGGACTAGAGATAAAGCTCAACTGTACAGCACTCACCTAGCATGCCAGAGGCTCTAGGTTTGACCACAGGGATGGAGGGAAGGTAGGAAGGATAAAAGTAGGAAGGGGAAAAGGGAAGGGGCATGAGCCAGAGGTGGGCGGAGCCTGGGGAATATCCACCTCTGGCCCATCCAGCCTGACGCTCAAGGTATACCATGGTAGGAAGGACCCTATTCCATAGGATTTCCTCATAGTTAGTAGCAGGAAGAAGCAGCCCAGGGCCCAATGGTGAAAACTACCACCAAAGGACCCTACCACCTGGAAGAGACTTTTCAGATCCTATCTGTCCAACTGTGATGTGATGTAGTTTCTTCTCCAGCCATACCAGAGCAGCCCTATCTCAGCTCAATTATCTGGAGGACAACTGTAGGAGAGGTGCATCTAGTGAGCTGGGGGCTAGCAGCCTGGCAGGCCCAGCTTGGGTCTGGACAGAGAATCCCAAGGGACAAAGGCTATGCACAAGGGAGTGCTCGATTCTTCCTGTCCCTCATCCCCTGTACTTCAGACACCTGGATTCCTGGCACTTGTACTTTTTTTGCCCAGTTCCCTGATGTTTTGAGTCTAGAGGGAATTTTGACCTGCGGATCAAAGCCCTGGCAGTTCAGTGACCTCCTGAGCCTCTCTGGCCCATGATATAGATTTGCAAGGAGCCTGTTAAGTCCATTCTATGGGCTGCAGGCCAAGAGCAGGCAATGTAGAGCAGACCTGTAAGCACAGCACTGCCCACCTGACCCCAGCCTGCGGGGAGTTCCTTCCAACAGATTAAACCTACCCTCTGCTCCCTTGCAGGCTGCGCAATCCAAGGTCCCCTAGCCCCACACCTCTGGGACAGTATCATCACACAACTGCAAGAGCTTCAGCTGTGCAGCAAAAGCCTGTGCCCTGAGGATCGTGATGCCCTTCAACAGCAATTGCTGGCCCAGGGGGTATGCTCAGTGGACCGAGGCCCCAAGCTGTTCTTCCAACGCCTCTGACCCCCTCCCTACCCTTCTCACCACAGAAACCTCAATAAACAAAGCTCTTACCTCTCTCACACTGTCTGAGGGGCGGGTGAATTGTGTGAGCCTGGATTCCACTTTTATCCAGCCCCTTCCTTAAAGAAGTCTACCGATACCCATAATGGTGAACCTTTTAGAACTTTCAATGATAACAAGCTGGGCATGGTGACACATGCGTGTAATCCCAGCACTTGGGAGGCTGAGGCAGGAGGATCATT
>NDGN011469901.1:0-12170 GCA_002564285.1 Tympanoctomys barrerae | reverse complement strand
TGACTCACCCACATGGTTGACACTGACAAAGGATCTACAAACTGTGCTACAGGGTTTCAGGGTAAATTCTGAGAGAATTTGACTGACCTTGTCAGATACAAAAACTATATCTCTTGTTATATAGGTCTTGCTTTATCTTTGTCTTAACCATCCATTATAGAAAAGTATAAAAACGAGGTACAAAAAAATAAAGCCTTTTTAATAGGCTGAGCTGTAAAAGGCTCAAGTTAACAACTTCTGATATCGCCAGTCCTAGGGATAACCCACTACTATTATGGACTACTGGACTATATTAGAATATTTTGCTGAATTCACGTACCTGAAATATTTAAATGAGAATGGAATACACTTCTCTGACAAAACTAAACAAAAAAGGGGGATACAAATGAAGGACGATTTTGTATCTGTATATTCAAAATAGTTAGGCTATATATATATATATATATATATATATATATATATATAGCTACTTTCTCTTAATTCAATAAGAAAGATTTGTTCTAATACTGTTTGGACAGGATATCATGCCTGCATATTGTACTGTGTATAACCACTATGAAGACAACAATGTGCAATGTATTAATTATTGAAACTGCCCTACTAATTGGTTTTGAAACTGTCTCATTGCTTTGTTTCTGAATAAAATTATTTTAAAAAACACAAGTAGTAATAAAATGCAAAACATCACAGATGATCATATCATAGAATCACAAAATCCTGATGCACAAAGCATTCTAAAGCTTTTATGGTAATGCTTTCCATTTCTTCATTTATTTCTTCATCTATGTTTTCAGCAAACAGTTAGAGGGTCTACTGTAGTGTAGCTTGGGTTGTGAACTCAGACTACGGGTACTTGAATCTTAGCTCTTCCTTTTGTTAGTCATGTGACATTGTGTCAATCTCTGTCACTCCACCTTACTATAGGGATATGTACAGTGTCTACATTTAAAAGTTGTCAGCCTGCTGTGATGGTGTATGCCTATAATCCCAGGACTTGGGAAGCTAAGGCAGGAAGATCACTCTGAGCTCTAGGCTACTGAACTACACAGCTAGACCCCACCCCAAAATAACAACAAAGAAAAACAAAACAAAAATATTGTGCGTACCTTGCTTAAACATCGCCTGATACACAGCAATGTATAACAAATATTTGCAATAGTCTTTATTACTATGATAAGTACAGAAAATATATAAAGAAGACAATCTTTAATTTCAATAAGCTCAGGGACTAAGAAACTTAAAATCTGAGAATTTCAGATGTAGAGATGTTTTCCATCCATACTCTTCAAAGGAAATTATCTTTCATGATATGTGGAGGATACAAGTTTTACTTGTATTAATGGAGTCATAATCAGTATGTCTGTCGTGGGTATAATTTGCCTATACATAAGTGTGGTTACATGTATTTTTCTGGATGGACAAAGCAGGAAGAAGCTGTTAGGCATATTTATCCTTACACCTGATGTCATCACGTTGCCTATTCCACTAGTGTGCTGTAACTTCACCTTCACATTTGTTTAACTACTTTACATTTACATTTGTGTGTCTACATTAGAACATAAGGAAAAGATATAATACATTTAAATAACATGCATGAAAGGACCAGGCATAGCTTCTGGTCAAAAGCGTATAACTTGAATTTAGCCATGAAAATAATCCAACAAACTTCACATAAGTAATGCTCCTTGAGAATCCTGAGAACCCAAGACAAGAGCACATGCCAGTAATAATTAGGCATCAGGGGGCATCTGTCACATGAGTGCATTATTAAATAAAACCAAAGAAACAGAGACCTTTTTCTCAGCAGAGAAAGGCATGATGTAACAGAAATCTACAAGCTAGCTGCCGCACTTACAATCTCTTCTTCTGAGGGCCTAACTCGAGCGCATGTTTCAGGCAGCCCCGAGTCAGATATGGCGGGTGACTGTGCTGGAATCAAGAGAATGCGAACACAGCTCACAAGCATTGTCTCCAGCTCTGCTCACACGATGCTCCCTGTGAAATCCTCCACTTTCTTTCTTCATCAGCAGGCTAAATGCAGAGGATCCAGAAAGCCTAGAGGATAGTAGTGATGGCAAGTTATATACCTCACAGCACCACAACGCCGGCCACATCAGACACATTGTGATTGGGCTTCCAGTGAGTTAGAAAATAACTTGCCTGTGGAAAACCACTGGGATTAGGCAATCTGTTTATCACAACAGACAGAATTTTTGGATAATCTGAAGATCACCACACACTTCAGAGATTCTTGTCTCTACAGAATCTTCTTACATATAAGGAGTACAACATAAAAATAAGATCCCATCAGGAGAGATGAAAAAAAAATCTCTAAAATAATGAGTATCATTGGAATTAGACTATTTAAGGCAATGAGTTTTTAAACAAAACAAATCAATCAGAGTGGTAAAATTATTAAAGATTGATAATGACATATATTAAACAGAGCCAATAGCAGCTAATTTGGCCAAGCTTATTTTCAAAGTTACATTTTATTAAGATAAATGAAAAAGAATGAAAAGAGAGAATCCAATGGATTCTCAAATAAACTGTACCAAGGAACAGCTACAGATGTAGCTATTTATTTATTTATTCTTAATTAATTTATTTATTTATTGGCAGAACCAGGGATTGAACTCAGGCCCTTCCACTTGCCAAGCAAGGCAAGAATAAGCCAAGAATAAGCCAGGCACGTGTTTATTCTGCTGAGCTATCTCCCCAGTCCCTAGATGTAGCTATTTAACTCTGAGACATGAATACTTTAAAATGTATTTAAACTCAGTATATTTGTTGGATTTGTCTGTATTGTGTAGAATTTCTTATAAAGCTTATCTCTTCTAATTCTCCATGCATATAAATGTAACTAGGTATAGTACTATTATTGGGAAGCAAAGAACATACCCTTGTCTATAGCAAATTATGACAGAAATACACTATCAGGCTGGTCAAATAAAATTAGTTGCAAAATATTTCAAATCCATTGCCAACCCATTATTTACAAAGATGTTTTCTACTTACTACTCTACTTTAAAAAAAAATTTTTTTTTTAATGGCAATCTCTGAGTTACAAAGGAAATCAGTCCCTCCTCACCATACCAATTATTGGAGAAAGTCTAATTTCATCAGCATAGCAAACTTTTACTGCTTAAGGCAGGGGCAGCACCCAAGGTTCCATCCCCAAGCAAACTTTTACTGCTTAAGGCAGGGGCAGCACCCAGGGTTCCATCCCCAGCTTGCTGGTCGGGCCCTGCCCTCCGGGGCGCGCTGAGGGGGCGAATGAGACTGGGCGTGGTGGCGCACGCCTGTAATCCCAGTGCTTGGAAGACTAAAAACAGGAGGATGACTACGAGCCCAATCTGTGTAGTGAGAGCCTATAAGACCCTGTACTAAATTTTAAAAAAGAAAAGAAAAGAAAACTTTTAAAAACAGAAAAGGTTAACATTCTTTATTATAAACAGCCATCTACATGCGCCAATTGCTGCTACAGAAGTAAGAATCACACAGGCGCCCTCGAGGTTCCGTTACTATGGGGTCCATGGCCGTTCACTTGTCATCCAGCTTTGCTCCGCATTGGAGCAGTGCGTCTCTCCAGCCCTCCGGTCCGGCATCTCCAGCTGAAAGCTTCGGATCTTCTCTTTGAAGCTTCTTCCGAGCGATCAGCTCCCCAAACCTTCCCGCGTTCATCCCGAAATGTTGAGTCTCTCTGGTGAAGACGCGAACCATCTTAATAAAGAAATAGGAAGAATGAAGGACTAGGGCCAAAACAAGGTGTTGCAAGTATTAAGGAGAAGTCACGTTATTGGGACAAAGAAAAGTAATTTTTGAGATAAATATCTTCAACAAATTCAGAAATAGCTCTCAACATAACTAATTCTCTCTGAACTATCTCTCCTCTAGATAGTGATCTATGAGATAGTAATTAAAAATGTTCACAAAGATCATGTTTTCTTTTGAAAATCAAATTGACAATGGAACTATTTAAAAGCCTACCACGGTGGGCCAGGGGAATAGCTCACTCGCATAAACACTTGCCTGGCAAGCAGCAAGCACAAGGTCCTGAGTTCCATCCCTGGTTCAGATTTAAAGAAAAAAAAAAAGCCTACTAAGGCAAGGGCTATTAGTTATTTTGGAAATATGCTATAAAGATAGGATATACTATTTTTGCAATTGTAAACATTTTAAAAATCCTGATTTTATTAAAGTAAAAGAAAAGATAGTAGAGTGCTTAATCGAGTAGATAGCACTTAGTATTACATGTTGGGTATGCTGCGTTTGTCATCTCTTTGCATGAAAGTCGGTGCATGGAGGGAGCGACAAAGGAACAGCTATGCATGAGAATGACCCTGTCTGGGATGCTCTGACTGTGCAGAAGAAGCCCTCTTCTCACCATGGAAAGGGCGGTCGCCCTGGACCAGACCCAAGTTATGCTAAGCGTCTTCTATTAGAGCTTCATTTCGGGAGCCTCCATAATCCATTCAAAGAGAATGAAGGGCCGGCCAAATAGCTCGGTGGTCGCGCTGAGATGGTGAGTGAGACTGGGCGTGGTGGTGCACCCCTGTAACCCCAGCTCTTGGGAGGCTTTAAACAGTCAGATCACTAATAGCGTGATCCAATAGTAAGATCCTGAACACCCTGTAGACCCTTCCCTAAAATACAAAACAAAAAGAATAAGAAGCACTTAGTATATACGATGTTACAACTTTTCAAAACTATTAAATAGTAGGCTTTTCCCAGACATTGGAAAAGTTGATTTTCCTTCATTGCATCAATATTTCTGCACCTTTCATATTTAGTTTCTAATACTTATGGGTGAAAACATCTATTTGTGAATGAAAAGCTTTCCATATATGGTTGTGCAACACACATAAGATTAGTGCAAAATAATCCTTCTTCCGTTGTTTTGGCGGTGATTTGCTTTTATTTCAAAATTTGATACCAGAGGAGAACAGATGTCTAGTGAGATTGCACTTTGTACAGGAAAACAAAAGAATTTGATAATCGGTGCCTGGGAAGGTACAATAGCAGGGTTCAGCAGGAAAGGAAACACTCTCTGGGTCCCCTTCTGAACTTACTGTTTCTAGTGACTGAAACAGAGTTTTCTGCTCACATATATCTCCAAGGAATTTGCCTGAGACTCTTGCAGGCTGGATGAGATCGTACAGATTTCCCAGTCCAGTTGTTTGGGCCTTAAGAGGCCACAAAGCAAACAGAAACACCCAGGACCAAGAACAGGTGCTGGAGCAGAGTGAGGGCGCTGTGGACGCTGAGGACTGGAGGTCCTGCATGCAAAGCACCCAAAACAAACAGGCAAAAACCAAAAGCTTCAGCAGCACAGAAAGGTCTCGCAAAACCGGGACGCAGGCTGAGGGTCGGCTCACCCTCTTCCTGACCCTTCATGCTTTCAAGATTGCCTTTCTTTTTCCTCAGACAATAAGCTAAAACCTACCTGCACTTCTCAACCTGTGACTACTGAAAAGAGCGCTTTGCCTTTGTTAACGCCTTCTTTGCTGCCTGCCTGCCCCAGCACCTAGCAGTGCCGAGCACACCTTGTGCAGCGTGAACGGAGCTCTGGGGGAGGAGGTCCTCAGCGGTCCCGTGATCAGGCCCACTGCTCTGCGTGGCAGTAACCGCCTCTTCTTACCACTCAGAACCTTACTTCCTTTTGCTCAGAGCTTCTCAGTCTATCTTATTCCTAATCTTATTTATTTATTTGGTACAGGATCTCACTACTCAGCTCGGACTCCAAGTGATCCTCCTGTGTTCAGCCTCCGCAGCACTGGGATTACAAGCATGCACCACCACACCCAGTTTCAGTGGCCAGTATGCGGTCCAGGGATCAAACTCGGATTCTTGCGCTTGCCAGACAGCTGAGACCGCTGAGCTGTCTATCTTATTTCTAAAGGCTTTTTTCCTTTATGCTATATACATTTTCAAGGTTGTTGTTTTTTTTTTTTTTATAAGAAACGTAAACTAAAACTTTTCCTTGGTTTAGTTCTTACTGTCTTCTCTTTTCAAAACTTAGAGTAATTTGTCAATCTCTCTTTGCTTGATGTAAAATGTCTATGGTGTCATTGGTCTTTTACTAAATTCTGGAAAGGCAGGAACTCCTCCCCTGGTGACTTTAGCGGGGACCATTAAGCAGGAGGTACACTGCTCAACGCCTGCTCTCCGAGGGAGGCGCGAGGCTCACGGGCACATTTCTCCCTCCCATTCACTCCTCACCCGAGTGCCCACTGCCCTGTTGCTCTACGCTGGTGGTATAAATTCAAAAAGAATAATACAGCACACAGATAGCCTTGCTTTGAGTAATTTCTATACAGTTGATGCAAATTTGGGGCAAGCATGCGTGCTGTTGTGTTGGGGTAACAGCTCTTCCTTTATCTTCAAATAGGGGACTGGGACTAGAGAGATCCAGGAAAAGAGCAAACAGTGGGCTCCTAAAGCCCACAGAGTGGTGAGATTTCTTTTTCATATTTTTTCATTCTCTTGCATCCCACCACCGCGACAGCCCCGTGACAGTGACAACTGCAGCTGGGGTGACGTGGTCCAGCCAAACCATTATGTAACAAAATTCCTCGCGTAGCGTGGTGAGCAAACAATAGAAACTCAGGTCTCCAGGTAGGAAGGCTGAGAAATCGGGATCAGGCACCAGCATGTCAATGTCTGCTGAAGATCTCCTTCCACCTTCAGAGCACTTTCCAGCGGTGCCCTCAACGTAGGAGGACAAGTAAAAGGTCTCTGGGGGGCCTCTTTTGTCAGGGCACGAAGTCTATTCATGAGAGCTCCGCCTCCATGCCCAAATCATCTTCCAAAGGTTCCACCTCCTAATATTAGCATACTGGTGATGAAGTTTCAGTGTATCAATTCTTGGGGGTCGTGGGTGGGGTGCTTTCCCTCTTCCAGGTCCTTCAGCCGTTCTATTTCAGCTTTAGAAACAGCCAACCGTGGACACCGTGAGTCCAAATAAACCTCTCCTCTTTTAAATTGCTGGTGTTGGGGACCGTGTCCTAGAGAAGCTAAGATGACCAGGGCAGACTGTTGCGCCGTACCCTAGCAAAATGCCTGCAAAAGTTTCAGGAGATGCAGGCGTGAAGCCACTCCCGGGGAACCCACGCCCGGTCCAGGCGCCATCCAGCACCATGCATAGAGGACAGATGCACCAGGGAGTGCGGAGCCCCGCAGGCCGCCACCCCGCAGAAGCCTCACTCCCAACAGGGGTCTGCGGGCCGCGGGGGCATTTTAGTTCTAAATCGCAATGCAGATGTCAGACCATTTAGGGCATAACGGGGTAAATGTGTTGGAGATGGAAACCGGCCCTTTCACCAGAGGAGGCGGGAGCATAGATTGATTCGGGGAAACCAAAGAAATCTCCCCGTGACTGACTGCATTTGGAATATCATAAGAAATTTTCATGTCCAATAATTCATAGTTAATTAGATTCTATGAAACAGTACATGCAGATCTTATATGTATAATCAAACACACACACACACACACACACACACACACACACACACACACCCTTCTGAACTCCATCTGCTGAAAAGGCCCGCAAGCAAAGATGACACCCCGGTGGCGATGAATACAGGGAGCGCCTCGGTTTTGTTTCGTAATTGCATTTTCCATTAAATTCTGCCAAATTTCCTGAGGGGAGTAATAGATTATTCAACTAGGAAAGGAAACGCAAAATTATTTTAGTTCATATGGTTATCATAAAGTTTTTTTTTTTTTTTTTTTTAACTGATTGGAGCATATTAAAAGAACGGAGAAGACGTGAAGGGACTCCTGCTGGCCAAATCTGGTACAATTTAAGCGCGACATTAAGGACAGTACTGAAAAATAAAAAATGGAAATTTGGAAGGATTAGTATCTATGAATCAATTTTGATGATGAATAGGGTCAGGAAGTGGGGGGAGGGAGAGAGGACAGCAACGGAGAACAGAGAGTTCTTCCTTATAGGAGCATGCTAAGAAAGGTGGGAGATTAATTGAGTAAGGAAACTAAAATTATTAACTGTAACAGTAAAAACTAGAAGAAAAAAAGCAACTGCACAGTCAGTCGATGTCTGCGATGAGGGGCGATGGGCTGTGTGCCTGTAAAAGCCATATTCTCAGAATGACATTCCTAATGTAACCAGGGAGGCTTAAATCTAATCATAAGAAACATCAAACTAAGGAAATATGAGGATTATTCTATTTTTATAACGCCCTGTATATTTCACAACGTCAAAGTCATAAAGTACTATAGTAAAAGAGCTAGTACAAAGTACAGGCGATTGGCTGGGGAGACAGCTCCATGGTCTAAGCGCCTGCCCGGCGAGTGCAAGTGTAAGGACCTAAGTTGGATCCCTGGTACTGCAAGTCGTGCTGGCCCTGGAGCCCTGGGCGCACCATGCTGCCCTGAAACCACGGTGGTGGCACACGCCTGTAACACCAGCACTGGGGAGGCTGAGGCAGGAGGATCACTAAATAATAAATGAATTAAAATGGAAAAACAAAGTACAGGATATTATAGGGACACAAGAACTAAATATAATACATGATCTTGCTCTAGAGGTAACGTGCTATAAGGAACACTATTCATTAAGGTGAGACAATTAGAAATATTGTAAGTATTGTACCAATGTAAAGTTTCCTGAAGGTGATAAACATACTGTGTTAATGTAAGAGGGGATACTTTTTCTTAGGACATGAAAACCGGAATACTTTGGAGTTAAACTATGATTCGTGAAATTTTTTCTTGGATGGTTTAGCAAAGAATTTATTTATAGTCATAGATTGATATGTACACTATCACAGATTAGATACAATTAGATTATATTGAACAAACAATAAAGCAGGACCAGGGAGATGGCTCATTAGAATAAGCGCTTCCCTGGCAAGTGCAAGGGCCTGAGTTCAATCACGGCTTCTGCCAAAAAAAAAAAAAAGCCAACAGTAAAAGAAGTTGAAAAATCTGAGTAAAAAGGATATGGGAGATTTTGTAACCTTCCTTGAAATTTTTCTGTAAGTTTGAAATTATCTGTAAAAAAATGATTTTCTAAAACTTGGAGGAAAAACATATACCATATGCACTAGGTTGATCTGTGTTCCTCTCCAAAGAGACAGTCACTTTCTAAGTCCCTAGATGTGTGGCTTTGACCTTAGTTATAAGGAGGATCTTTGAATATGTGACAAGGATCTTGAGATAAACATACTGGACTAGGAGACACTAAGTGGAAGACTGGAGCTCACGTGGGAAGGCACAAGCGGTGCACAGAGAAGGGGCCAGATAAAGACGGGGGCACCGGGCAGAGGCACACACAAAGCAGCCGTGCCAGGCAGTGTGAAGAACCCCAAGAAGCTCTACGGAAGAAGAGCCGCATCTTCCCTAGAACCTTGGGGTGGGGCAAGCCCGCCCGGTGCCCGCTGCACACTTCCAGGACTGAGAGAATTCATCTCTTCTTTTAAGCCACCACATGTATAGAAATGTTATGTAAATCCTAGAAAATCAATACACAATATAGTTTATAGAAGGTGAATACAAAAAAGAAATAGAAATAAATAAAAGACTGATTGCATAAATGGAGTCTCCAAAAGAGAAAATAATAATGGGATAGAATGAGTATTGTAAATTATAATGTAAAAAAAGGTTATCAAAAACTAAAGAATAGAATCTACATATGGAAACAGAGTACTCACGTATTGTAAACTCTGATTCAGAATAGACAACCATGAGGTTTATCTGGGGGGGGGAGAGAGAGAGAGAGAGAGAGAGACCGAGAGACCGAGAGACTGAGACAGAGAGAGACAGAGACAGAGACAGAGACAGGATTTCCCAGGTCAAGAAGCATAAATGGCTGTTTCCATTTGAAGCCTTCTCTCGTCCTTGCTCCTGTGTGGCGGCACTGTTCTATAGGGTAGCTGTTTAGTATTAGAAAAGGTTGTGCCATGTGTACTGCGCTTCCGCAACAGTTGGCATCGTAAAACTACATTTTCTTCTAAACTTGAGTTTCATGGTCTTCAGTGAAGTGGGTAGTTATAAAAAGAGAGAATAAGAACCATGGAAAAACAAGTTTGTTTTGTGAGACATGAGCCTGCTCACATCTAAAGTGATACGCAGCCTGCAGTGAGGAGAAATTTTGTTGCACTTGATCATGTATTTTGATATTTTATTTACTGTATGCTTTGTTATCTGCATGGGTATACTCTTTCTTTACCTTTATTTTTATTTATTTGTTTCACTTTTCAAAATTCCTTTATGATTATATTGGATTAAACAAAGTGCCTCTAAGCGAAAGAATAGCAAGCATAATTTATGCTCAGAAAAGTCTTGGTAATATTTTTCGGTATATGTCCTCTTTCTTTACCTTTAAGGCCACAATGTTCTTCTCCTATTAATAATACTTATATATAGCATTGTACATAATAAACTATATGCAACTGAGAAAACTGAGTCATACATAGAACAGTTTAAACTACAAATTTCATATTTATTTGAAACTCAACTGTACAGTTACATGACCTTCTTATAAATATCCGTAATATTTTCAGTGTTTAGCCTTGAAAAGGCATGGTATTTTACATGTCAGTTTGCTTATTAATCTTATGAAAGTTACCCATAATATGTTATGCCTTTCCCCTTCTTAAGCTCAAATTTTATATCATCAATACAAATGTAAGATATAATTTATTTATGACTTCTGCCCCAAAAGATCAGTTTGCAGAATGTGGTAAAAAATATATATTGTTTTCTGGTATATCTTGGTTACTTTTCTTGTTGCTGAAACAAAATACCCAACACCCAAAGTTGGAGGAGGAGAGGTTTATCTTGGCTTAGAGTTCGTAGAGGTTTTGTGTCATAGATGGCTGGCTCCAAGGCAGGGTGGCCTGGCAGAAGGGCAGCGGAGAAGAGAAAACAGCCCATAGTGGGCAGAAGGCAGCTGGCAGCAGAGCAGCGGTGACAACAGCAGCCCTTCCTGCTCCTTCCAATCAACCCAGGATGCAGGCTCCTCGGGTGGGCAGCCCTCACACCCAGGGGGCTTCCCATCACCCGCCCCCATCCCCATCCACTGATTAGTGGACTCAGTAATCAGACATCTCTAGTCCCAGCATCACACACTCAAGATCCAGCCACTTCCGCAAAGTTCCTTGTGACCACAGGAGGCTTTGAGGGACATCTAGACGCAGTCGTGACATGGCTTTTGATCTTCATACCACTTGCTAATGTTATGTCACCTTACTCTTAATAACATAAGATTTGTGCTTCTTGGAAACATCAACGATATAATATAAAAAACTTCTTTGTAGCACTTACATTTCTTCATCTTTCTTCATCATAAATAGTCTACACATTGGCTTTTAACAGTAATTTAGAGACTTCCCTAAAAGCTGCAGGGTGCACACCTGTAAACCCAGCACTTGGGAGGCTGACACAGGAAGGCTGCCAGGAATTCAAGGCAAGCCTTGGCTAGAGTGAGTTCAGGATCAGCCTGAAGGACATAGCAAGACCCTGTCTCAAAACTAAATAAATAAATTACATTAAATTGAAAGAAAACTATAGGGAAAAAACTGTACTACAAAATCAAAGATTAAAATATTTTCTAACTTGCGTTAGCACATGCCTGTAGTACATAATGTCTATCTTCCTGTGGGGGATCGGTGCATGTACATAGCACATCTTAATCCATTTTTTCTGTCTTTCCCTTTCCTTCCTCCTTCTTGCCTTATTTCGATTCCCTTCCCCTCTGAGAAAGATCTATCTCACTACTTCCTCTTATCTTTTACTTTGTTTTTCGTTTATTCTTTGGGTTTTTTACATAAGAGAAACCATGTGGTATTTAAAGTTTTGTGTCCAACTTATTTCACTTAACATTATGGTCTCCAAGGGCACCTATTTTCCTAGTTTAAACTCATAACGATCCTTCTGTCTCAGCCTCCCCAGCACTGGGATTACATGCATGTGAGACTGTCCTAGTTACCTTCTTACTCGTTGCTGGGACAAATATCTGATAGTCAAAGTGAAGGAAGGAAAGGTTTATTTGGCTCATAGTTACTGGAGGGTTCAGTCCATATTCTACAGGCTGCAAGGCAAATGACAGCAGTTCATGGTGGCAGAAAACAATGAACAGCAGAGGAGGAGCAGCAGCTGTGGTGTCCATCAAGCCTCTCTCTTCCTTCTATGCTGACTGC
>NDGN011469895.1:0-13195 GCA_002564285.1 Tympanoctomys barrerae | reverse complement strand
CAAAACTAAACAAAAAAAGGGGATACAAATGAAGGACTATTTTGTATCTGTATATACAAAATATTTAAGATACATATGCACCTACTTTCACTTAATTTAATGAGAAGAAAGATTTGTACTAGCAATGTTTGGACAGGATATCATGTCTGCATATTGTATTATGAATAACCACTATGAAGACAACAATATTCAATATATTAATTATTGAAACTGTGCTATTTGTCATTTTTGAAACTGTTTCAATGCTGTTTGTTTCTCAATAAAATTAATTTTAAAAAGGGAAAATATCATATTACAGAGGGAAAAAGTGGTGGAATTACAGGCGTGTGCAACCTTGCCCTGTCTCAATGGCTGGTCCCGCATGCCCTCAGGGTGGGGCTGACACGGAAGGCCCAGGGATGGAATGCCTGGTCCCTGTGCCTGCTTACAGGTGCTTTAATCCTCTGAGCTTTTCGGCCAGCCCTAGCAGCATTTATTTCAGTACTACCTGTTACTTAGAATTTTTCTAGTTAGCCAGTGATCACCCTTAAATTCTAAGAATATAGTTAATCTGATTTAATCTGGTCAGTACATGAGTTTGGAAATTTTCAACTTGAATATTATAAAACAATTACTAAGATATATTTTAGAATAATTTATGTACATAAGTAAAAATTATCTTTTTCCGTAGTCATAATCTGTGTGTAATTGTAATGTTAATTTATCTGATCAGTGAGCTTGGATAAGTTTAGTAAAATAAGACTAAGTAAAATAAAATCCGTACTTATATTTTACACAATACTGATAAATCAGATAAAACCTAACTGTTTTTACAAAGCCAAAATTATCAATTTAAGCTGACTCATCAAAGATATATTTTTATTATATAAACTTGAATTTCCAAATTATTCCCATATTAGTTTACATATAAGTGTTTCATTAATTCAAAAGTTAAAGTATTTGAAGTTTATTCTTACTTTTTTTCGAGGAACTTTAGTAACACTTATGTTAATATGTATAGTCTTATATCAGAACTCCTTTAATTTGAGAAACTTTATAAGACAATCTATTAAACATATTCTGAAGGTAAGATCTCAATTTATTCTGTCACAGGCAGCTAAATAGCTTCGAGAGCATCTAGCTTCACACTTGAAACATGAGTCATAAGCTAACTGTAAACAGAAAAACAGAAATGTCATCAGTACAGAAAAGAAAAAACTGTACTCCTTAAATATTTTAAACATAAAAACAAGCAAATCAATGACCAAAATATGAACAAACCCAATTCCTTACCTTCTCTTTTCCAACAGAGGTTTCTTTTCCTGTCTAGAGAGATCATAATAGACCCTAAAGCCAAGTTCACCATCATTGTGCTACAATTTCCATAACGTATGGTCTACATAAACCAAGATCAAAAAAATAACACAAAATAATTAGAAAAGAAAAAGAAATCAGGTTAAATAAATTTGTATTTCTCTTACAACTTGTGATTCACCTCTGGCAGCCAAAAAAAGAGGTGTCTGCGCTTTTTATACCCCTAAAATACAATTTCCAAGCAAAGCAGTTTGTAGAACAGGTTAATTAAGTGCACTGACCTAAAACTAAAAGTATTAAGACAGGATTTTTAAAGGTAATCATAACTATGAGCCCATATGAATATAAAGTGAACACATGATAAATATTTTATTTAATTCATCATTTATGAAGAAACCAATACACTGTCACAAGAAGTTCAAAGGATTAATCCAAGACACACATGTAAAAGTCAAAGTTATTTAAATGAATTTACAAATTAATATAAAGTTGACTTATTGCCCTGAGAAGGGGGAATGGGGAAAGGAAGATCGAATGTATTTCCCCCGGATAAAATTTGCTTATATTTCTATGGTTTTGCATCTATTATCTATGACCACCCACAGGTAAGTAAAATAGCTCGAAGACAACAAAATGCACAATCCAGAGAATCATAGGAAAACATAACTGTGAATATGTGTTAGACATAATCACTGGGGCACACTTCATAATATTTTCCTGTATAAAAAGAAAAAGTTTAAAACTATTACTCATTTTTCACTTTATATTGCATTTTGGGGTCTGAAATGATTTACAAAGCTAAGACAAATTTATGTAAGAGTAATCTGAATTGTGAGAAACTAAAGTTTTCTGAAATATAGAAATCAAAACATTTAGATGAACAAGATGAACAGGGAGGTCCTTTCCTACCTGTTTTCCTTCATTTGGAAAAATGAACATATTTATCATCAAGCTCAAACTTATAATATCACTATATCATTAAAAGGGAATAATGTATAGAAATTAAGTTGTATTTAGCAACATTTATTTCAATACTACCTGTTACTTAGACTTTTTCTTGGTAGCCAGTGATCACCCTTATATTCTAACAGTATAGTTAATCTAATTTAGTCTAGTCAGTACATGAGTGTGAAAATGTTCTTCAACTTGAATGTTATTCTTTTTTATTATTCTCTCTTAATATTCTATCTTAAATGAAACCCATTTCCTATCATCTTCAAATATATTTATGATTTCTTGCGATCCAATTGTAGAATGTTCAAAATTATATTGATGAAAGGAATCAAAGAATTAGCAGATCAAATAGTCTAAGACAAGTATGTGAGTTTGAATAAACCTTAATTAAACTATGAAGTTAGAAATGGAACCTGCTCTCACAAATACCTATACCTCCATCAGAAACAATAAGCTTGCATCCCGCTCATAGAAAGGCCTTGGGCTCTGGTACCTTTCTTCATTGTCTCTCCTTCAAACGATGACTTAGAAATCTGAGTTCTTTCCTTATAAGGTTCTGCCAACATGAATCTTGCACTTCCAGACAGACAGAGCAAGCAAATGAAAGCTCTCCCAGGAAAGTTTAGGCAGTGAGCCTAGAGGTGACCTATAATAGTTAATGATACTTATTATCTTTGAAGTAGGCACATGGTCCTTATGCAAATGCAAAAAGTTCTGTGAAACATGTCCATACCATCTGCATAGAAAAAGGCAGCTGATTTCTTACCAGGTAGCCTTTCACTTTCATGAACATCCTTACTGGTATAAATAATTTGCAATTTAGGAAGTTTCTTATAAACACAAATAGTTGATTTGTCTTATTTTTTCAGATTTTTTTAAAATGTATTTTGTACAAGGTCTCAGTATCCATCTTGGACTCAGTGATCCTCCTGTTTTCAAGCCTCCCAGCACTGGGATTACAGGTGTATACCACCACTCCAGGACTCAGTTGCTGGCTCACCACGCCCAAGGGCAGGGCCAGCATGGCAGGCGCTACTGGGGATCCAACCCTAGTCCCTGTGCTTGCCTAAGTGGAGCTTAGTCCACTAAGCTATCTCGCCAACCCTCAGATTCTTTTAATTGTATCTCTATTAATTTTTAGTCAGTGGAAAATAGTCCAACTCTCTGACTCTCTGTCACTCTGCAAACACAATCTGGGAGGTTCCTAGCAAGAGATCTTCACAAGAGAACAACAACATGGAAATAAATGAGTAGTGCAGCAGAAATGGGTATCAACGTGCCTTTCAATGCTTCATGCATCATCAGCTGTTTATTTCAATATTTTGTATGTCATCAGCACTTTTCTGACAGCTCCATTTGTTCACTTTTCACACTTCTTCTTGAGTAAGCAGCACGTAATAGTTACACTTTACAGCAGCACATTAATCTTCCTTGCTAAGGCATGACTAACCCTCAAATTTATCATCACACCTCTGCTGTGATGTGACATCATCCCCACATTTGCTGAGATGAATGCCAAACAACAGAAAATCACACAGGCTCCTGCATTTCTACGTTTGTCTGTTTGATTTGCAACACAACTTGGAGATATATGAGAAGGGGGAAAACAGTTACTGAAGTGCTATCTCCCCTGTCCCCAGGACTTTTAAATTTTCTACAAGATTTGTAGTCAATCTGGAGAAATCTTATGTGTCTATGCCAATTAGGTGGGTAACTCAACAGATCCAACTGAACAAACTATATCTTTCAAGCCAGACATTCACTCACCTACCACCCTTCAAGGGAGTGGATTTTTGTCCTTCATCATCCCTGGGGGCTTACCTTCTAGAGCACTGAATGGATGCATTTAAAGCAATTCTGGTAAGTTTCCTTACAGAACATGAGGTGTGGAAGTTGTGATTTATTTATAAATAACACACGAGCCAATTCCTGTCCAGAAGGTGCTGCTGAAGCACCGCACAGTATGAAGGTTGATACGCTCAGAAGGGGAACTCAGCGGCATGACTTTTCACAGTTCACAAGCATGGCGATTTCACCTCTGATTGAGCCCTCACCCTTCCTCTCTGTGTTCTCACCTTGAAATCTGTGTGTTGGAAACTGTAGGGAAAGAGTTGATTTCGACATTATAGCAGTTCATTAATGTGTACGTGAAACTTAGAAACATACAAGAAAGCACCAAAGTCGTGATGACTTATAGCTCAGAATGAAAAACTTGTAGCATATTCACATCTGTTCCCTCAAGTTCATATTGGTGTAAAGACTGTGAGAAGAGTAGAAAATTAGAAAAATAAAGCCTGTAAATCTCCACAAACAGGGGGATGAACAAATTGTACTGTTTACAACTGATGAAATATAACATGGCACAGAAAGAATAAACTACAGCCATTTCTATCAAATTGAAAAATCTCATTAATATAAATATTGAAGAAAAAAGTCAAATGAAGAAGTAACATATTGGTATAAGATATATATATATATATATATATATATATGAATGATATACTGTCAAGGTTTCCACATAATTAATGCATTGGGGACAAAAATTGGGTAGGATTTTTCTTTATGCCTTTTTATGTATATATTACTTAAACATTAATGTAATGAAATAATCTATGTGATGATACCTTCCCTTAGAAATTTAAAAATCTAAGTATTGAGAAAACACTTTTTGTGGTGCAGACTATGTGGTACTGACTCCAGGGCCTTGTGTGGTAGTCAAATGCTCTACCACTGAGCTACAGCCCCAGAATTTTTCATGTTAAAAATTGTGGATAAAAGTTCAAAATTGTAAATGCATAAATTCCAAATGAAAACATTTAAGGAGTATTCCAAGGAAATATTTTTGAGAACATATTTTCAAATAGGCAGACAAAAGTAGAAGACTCAAGAAAATACAATCTACACCCATAAAGTCATAATGTATACCTTCCCTTAAAATGATATTTCCATAGATACAAGATATTTTGTTGTGTTCAGTATTGAATACCAGTTCCTGGCAGATTATAACTAATTCCCATGTCAAATGACTCAAGGTTAGCATTCTCTAGTATCCAAACATAAAGAATGTATAGACATTTTAGTGTGGCTCTTACATTCTTAATCAGTGGTTTTTAAAACTGATTTAATTTCATAAAAATCTCCTCTAGGGGGCCTGCCCCTTAGCTCAGTTCTTTAAGTGGCTGCTTCAACAAAGCAGTCAGGATCAGGTTGCTGTGGTTCGATCCCCACAACTCAAGCCAGCCAAACCTGCCCTGAAGGCATTCAGAGAAAAAAAAAATCTCCTCTAGAGTAAACATATAGTAGATATTTTTGATTTATCTTGTGTGACTAATTATATTATGATTTTGAGGAATAAAAAGACAGAGCTGAGAAAGTGATTATTTTCGTTCTTTAAAATTAATTTTGCTGTTCCTCTAAAAAGCAAAAATTAATATGAAACAATTACAACAAAATCTAGACCACTGGTTTAAAAAGTACTAAGTTGAAAATTAATAAATCTTAAGATTTGTCTTATTGTTTGTGCATTTGTTCCTGAAATGGAACAAGAAATGAAACAAATGAAAACAAGAATGATGATACCTATATATTTTTAAATAATTCTGAGACATTCAGAACAGGATAGAACACTTTTAGAAGCATTTGTAGGCTCTGTATCCTCACACAAGATAAAAGTGGGAGGTCTAAATACATTGGATAATGTACAGTTCCACCTGACACTTAAGAAACCATAATTTGGTCATTAAGTCAAACAACTGCATGCTCAATGAAAAGCAGTTTGGTGATAGCAGAAATCAGGTTCTTTCTATCTTTTTAAACTATGCTGTCAGCTTGCTGACTTATGTTTGGATAAACTTGAGAATTTAAAAATATTAGTTTTGCCATTCATATGAACACTTAAAAGTCAACAGTGTGTTTACATGCCAGTAATGAAGTAGCTGAGGAAGAATTCAGGGAAATAGTTTCACTAACAATGAAAAAATATGCTTATTTGGCTGCCTAGATAAGTGCAGGGACCAGGGCTCGATGCCCGGCACCAAGTGCTGTGCCAACACTACCCCTGGGCATGTGGAACTGGCCACCGAGAATGGGCATGGTGGTGCTTGCCTGTAGTCCCAGTGTTGGGGAGCCTGACACAGAGGATCACTACAAGTCACAGCTGCATAGCAAGACTTTGTAGCAAATACATAAAATTAAAAGAAAAAGCTTATAAAAGTAAAAAATACTCTATAAAAAAGTATACAACACTGAAAAAAATTGTAGAATGATATTGGCAGAGTAATTACTGATAAAGGGACTATGGGGCTGGTGAGATAGCTCAGTGGACTAAGCCTCTGCTTTAGCAAACACAGGGATCAGGATTGAATCCCCGTTTCAGTATGCCATGTGGGCCCCACCCCCGGGGCACACTGAGCTAAAGACTGAGTCCAGATGTGGTGGTGCACACCTGTAATCCCAGCACTAGGAAGACTGAGAACAGAAGGATCACTACGAGTCTGAGATGCATAGTGAGACCCTGTACCAAATACATAAATGAAAAAAGGGACCATATTGTCAAAAATAATATGCAAATTCAGTAAAATCTCCATGAAATTCCCAATAATATTCTTCACGGAACTAGAAAAATATCTTTAAAAAATAAAAGACCTAAAATAACCAAAGTAATCCTAAGAAAAAAAGAGCAAAGTTATAGGGATCATGGGACATGTTTCAAATTATTCTACAAAGTCATAGTGACATAAACAGCATGATATTGGCACAAAATTGACACATAGAACAGTGGAATAAAAGACAGAGAAACTTACAGATCTACAGCCATCTGATCTTTGACAAAGGAATCAGAAACTTATTTTGGAGGGAAAAATGCCTCAGTGTCAAGTAGTGTTGAAAAAACTGTATATCCATATGAAGAAGATCAAAACTGGTTCTCTATTTTTCACCCTGCACAAAAATTAACTCAAAATAGAATTTTACAAAACCTAGCAACAACCCTTGAACCTTTAAACTCATAGAAGAAACTATTGAAGAAACTTTTGAAACCTCCAGCACAGGCACAGGCCTCCTGCACAGCACAGCGATATCAAGGAAATAATAGAAAGAATCAGCATGTCGGACTACATCAAATTTAAAAGTCTCTGTGCAGCAAGAGAAGCAGCTAACAAGGGAAGAGCCTACAAAAAGGGAAAAAGTCTTTGCCCACTGAGGCAGTTAATATTTACAAAATATAAAAATTCTAAAATCTTAACAAACAAAAAGTCAAGCCCCACCAATAAATAAGAAAATTGAACAGCTAATTCTCAAGAAAATAAGTGCAAATGGCCGATGGGAATATAAAGATATGCACAATATATCTAGTTATTAGAAAAATGCAAATCAAAACTTCTCTGAGATTCAGAACAGTCAGCAAGAGTACAGAAAACAGAACTATATTGAATAGGAGTGGTGATAGTGGACAGCCTTGCCTTCTTTCTGATTTTAGACAGAACACTTTCAATTTTTGATTAGTTAGGATGATATTGCCTATTGATTTATCATAAATGAATTTATCAGAGTGACATATCAACTAGATTTTCTGATTTTTCTGTAGCATTTTTATCATGTGTGGGTGTTGAACTTTGTCAAATCCTTTTTCTCCATATCTTGAGATAATCATGTGGGTTTTATCTATGGGTCTATTGATATGCTGAATTACATATATTTATTTGTATATGTTGAACTCTCCCTAAACCCCTGGGATGAATCTTTCTTGGTCATGGTGAATAATCTTCTTGATGATTTGCTGCATTCTATTTTGCAGTATCTTACTGAGGAGTTTTGCGTCTATGTTCATTAGGGAGATTGGCTTGTATCTTTATTTTCTGGTTGGCTCCTTCTCCGGTTTTGGTATCAGGGCAATGTTTTGCTTCCAAGAATGAATTTGTTCATGCTGCTTGCCTTTTACTTTCACTGAAGAGTTTGAGGAGTAATGGCTTTACATCTTCTCTCAATTTCATATGAAATTCAATAATAAGTCCATCAGGATTTGGGCTTTTGTTGTTGATAGCTTTTTAAGCCTTCAATTTCATTGATTGATATTAAGTTATTTAAAATTTTTTATAACTTCTTGATTCAGTTTTGTGAATTTATATTTATCTAGGAATCTGTTTTTTTCTTCTTTATTTTCTATCTTATTAGAATAGAAGTGCTCAAAGCAGGTATTAATGGTCTTCTGGATTTCTGCAGGATCTAGGGTGATTTCATTCCTAGCTTCATGCTTTTAGTCATTACATTTTTATAAGATTGGCTAAAATTTATCATTTTATTTAATCTTTCAAAGAAGCAACTGTTTTATTCACTGATTCTTGAAATGTTTTCTTAGTCCCTATTGCATGAATTTCTTCTCTGATTTTTGTAATTTCCTAACTCATATAAGATTTGGGATTAACTTTTTCAGGAAAGATTGGCCAGAGCAATTATACAAGAGAAAAAAATAAAAGTAAACTTATATAAGGCAAGGAAGAAATAAATTATCATTATTTGGAAATGACATGATACTTTATACAGAAGATCCATAAAACACTACCAAGAGCTTTCTAGATTTAATAACAAATTCAGTCATGAAGCCAGATACAAAGTCATTACTCAAAAAGCAATAGCATTCCTTTACACAAACAACAAACTCATTGAGAGGAATCAAGGAAACCATATTTATCACAATTTAATCCAAAAAAATAAAATACCCAGAAATCAATCCAACAAAGAAAAAAAGACCTCTACATTAAAAACTCAGTACTCTGGAAAAAGTAGATTAAAGAGAATATAAATAAAAGGAAAAAAAATCCTTCTTTTTGGCAGAAAGAGCCATTGTAGTGGAAATATCTATACTTCCAAAATTGGATACAGATTTAATACAATCCCAGTCAAAATACTAACAGCTTACCTCACATAACTAAAGAAAACAATCCTATTTTTTTTAACCAGAGGAAATCCAGAAACAATCCTGGTGAACAAAGGCAAGTTAGGAGACATCACCATCTCTAACTTTAAATTGCACTACAAAGTTACTGTGGGGAAAAAAAGCATTATATTGGAAAAAGAACAAGCAAAAAACAGACCTGAGGATCAATGCAACAGATTAGAAGATGTAGATGCAACCCCAGACATACCCAGCCACCTTATCTTTGACAAAGGTGCTGAACACCTTCACTGGAAGAAAGATAGCCTTTTTAACAAATGATGCTGGAAAACTGGCTTTTCACATGCCCAAGATTAAAACTAAATACATAGCTTTTATCATGTGATAAACGAAAACTAAAATGGATCAAAGAACTGTATAGTACAACAGAAATACTAACTCCACTAGATGAGAGAATATGTCAAACACTTAAAGATGTAAATGTAGGAAAAGATTTTATTAACAAAATCCAGACTGAAAGAGAAACATTACAAAGAATCAATACCTGGAATGTCATCTTACTAAAATGTTTTTTCACAGCAAAAGAAATCTTCAACAGAGTGACGATACACCCCACAGACTAGAAAAAGAATTTTCTAGCTATTCCTCAGACAAAAAACTAGTACCTAGAGTATGTAAAACACTAAAAAAAAAGAGCTCCCCCAGATTTAAAGACCCAACCCAAAAATGGGAACCTGAAATAGTCACTTCTCAGAAGAGGTAGAAATAGCAAATAATATATGAAAAAATGTTCAACATTACTGGTCATTTAAGAGACGCAAATTAAAACAACACTGAGATTCCATCTCACTCTACAAAGAATGGCTATTGTCAAGAAATCACCCAATGACAAATTCTGGAGGGACTTTAGGTAAAAACCCTTCTCTACCGGAAGAAGTGAACTGGTAGGAGTATATACTGGTGCAACCACTGTGGAAATCAGTGTAGAAATTTCTCAAAAAGCTAAAATTAAATGTCCCATTAGAATCATCTATTCCTCTTCTTGATATCTTCCTGGAAGAATTAGAAACATCATACACATAGTGATGTATACAACCCAGGCTTGTAAGAGCACAGTTTTTAATCTAAATAAGAGCCAGAATGTATATTAGGTATTACAAGATAGGAATAAATACTCAGTTGGGAAGGGGAACAAGGGAGGGGTGAGGAAGGAAAAAAAGAGAAGGAAAAAGGAGAAAAGGAGGAAAAATTGGAAACAAAAGTTTTGTAAATGAGGAGAGGAAGTGGCATCCTGGTGAGGGTAAGGGAATGGGAAAGAAAAGAGGAACTGAGATACATCATGTGCAGGTGCAAATTCCTTATGATGAAAGTAGCTATTATGCATATTTCAAATGGACAAATAAATTTAATTAATGAAAAAGGAGTACAAAAAGTTAAACACTGTTGAACATGCAGTGAGAAAGGAACTTCTCTGTACTGCTGGTGAGAATATAAATTATTGTATCCACTATGGAAATTTGTCAAAAAACTAAAAATAGAGCAACCACATGACCCAGCTATATCCCTTCTTGGGAGTATACCACAAATGTTAATAAGTCAGCAATCTATAGAGATACCTGCACACCCATATTCATCTCAGCACAACTCACAGTAATCAAGATTGGGAAGCAGTCTATGTGTCCATTAAAAATGAATGGATGACAAAATGAGGTGTACATATATGGACTATTAGACATAAGGAAGACTGGAATTATGTCATTTATAGGAAAATGAATACAATTGGAGATCATCATATTAAACGATATAAGCCTGACTCGAGAAAATAACATTGCATTTTTCCTACTATGTAGAATCTTAACAAAGATGACTTAAAAGTAGCTGGGAAAATGCTATTAGACAAAATGAAGGGAATTGGGTGGGAAGAAGATGGGATGTAGTGCAGGCTAATGGCACAATGGAAAGTAGAGTTATGGACTCATTATATGGGCATGTTGAGATGAAGGGTGTCCACTACACTAAGCTAAATGAAACAGCAGGCTACAAAACAGTATATATGCCATTGTCAATTCATGGTTTTTTAAAGTATTTGAGGAAATGGAAATATATCCCCTATTCCTGGGTAGAAGCCACATAGTAAAAATGGTCATACTTCCAAACCTGTTACAAAGATTTAATTCAATCTCAATCAAAATACCAAAAGTATTCTTTATAGTACTGGAGAAAGCAACCCTAAAATTCATATGGAAACAGAAGAAACCTAGAATAGCAAAATCAGTTGTGGATATGAGGGGAAAGGCAGGAGGCATCAAAATCCTGGGCTTCAAAATATACTACAGAGCTATACTAATTTGTTTAGAAGCATGGTATTAGAGAAAAAATCATGAATCAATAGGATTCAGAACGGAAAATGCAGAAACAACTTCAGGCACATTCAGTTTTTTTTATCTTTGTCAAAGAATCCAGTCCATATGCTGAAGATTGAACTGAGACCAATATCTCACACATGCCGCAAATTAAAACCAAAATGGATACAAGATCTAAACATTAGATGAGAATTACTTATTCTATGGAAGACAAATATGTACAACTCCTAAAGACAAAATTGTAGGCAAAGACTTTTTGAACAAAACCCAGTTGCACGAGAAATAATATCAAGAAACAACAAATGACTGCTTAGGTAGACACAGAGACTTGGGTTTGATCGCTGGTGTTGCGCTGGCCCCACCCCCAGGGCATGCTGAGACAGCAACTGAGACTGCCCGTGGTGGCGCGCACCTGTAATCCCAGCGCTTGAGAGGCAGAAAACAGGAGGATCACTATCACTATCACAGACTATGAGTCTGATCTGCATAGTGAGACCCTGCAGACCCTGCACTAAACACATTTAGAAAAGAAAAGAATCAACAAATTGGATCACATCAAATTTAAAATCTTTTTTTCCAGCAAAGGAAATCATCAATTAAGAGTAAGTAGGCATTTATAGAAAGGAAAAAATCTGTACCAACTATTTTTCATACAAGGGAATAGTATCTAGAATGTTTGAAAAACTAAAACAAAACCCCACAGATTCCCCCAATTTACAGATCCAATCAAAAATGGCCATCTAAAAATGCCTGGACATTTCTCAGAGGAAGAAATAAAAATGGCCAATAAATACATGAGAAGTGTTCAATGTCTCTGCTTATTCAAGAAATTCAAGTTAAAATGACACTGAAATTCCATTTTACTATAGAAAGGATGACTATCATTAAGAAATCAACCAATAAATTGTTGCTGAGGCTGTCGCAAGCAAGAAACCCTACTTTCATGGGAGTCTAAACTGAAACAACCATTAAGGGTGCACCTTGAAACTATGATGCTGAATGAAGTAGATGATGCACACAACCTTAAATATCACATGGCTTCTCTTATATGAAAATATATAAAGTAGAAAATAAAAGACAAATCATAGTAAAAATTTGGGGAAAATGTTATTGTAATCCATTGAGGACTATATAGCTAAAAGAGTACCTTGTCAGTATAGTTGTCTTATGTGTTTTTTATGGTTTTGACCTATTGGTTTCATTGTTTTTATGTGTGATAATTAACTCCATAAGATCTTATATATGAGACAAATAAATAGGACGCTGGTAAAATGAAAGAGAGGTGGAGGGAAGGGAAAAAATCCTAAAGACATGTAACAGTTCCCTAAAATGAACATAATCATTATGTATTGCAAACATATACAAATAAAAGTTTTAAAAATATGTACCAAATATGAAATTGTCTAGAAGAGTGTTCATTCTTAACTGCTTTAATCTGTCTCTGGATATGAGATATATGTATCTCCAAACATCATATTATATGCCCTAACTATATATGATTTTTGTCAATTACAGTCAATGAATATGGAACTAAAAAATATTGGATGTATAATGTGGGTTTGTAACAATGTGTGCTCTTTCTTTCTTTCTTTCTTTCTTTTTTTCTTTCTTTCTTTCTTTCTTTTATTTCTTTTTTGGCAGAACCGGGGATTGAACTCAGACCCTTGCGCTTGCCAGGGAAGCGCTTATTCCA
>NDGN011469893.1:0-10950 GCA_002564285.1 Tympanoctomys barrerae | reverse complement strand
GGCCGCCGCTCCCTGCGCTGCTGCCCGTGGTGCCGGGCTTGGTGTAGCAGCGCTGAGGGCGGCGGCGGGCGGCTGCTGGGTCTCGGCCTCGCTGCTCATGGTTGCGGTGACAGTGACTGGGGCCGGCTGCGGCAGCTGCGGCTCCTCCCAGTGTGTGATGGTGACTAGGCCGCGGCAGCGGTGGAGCTGGTCAGGGCTCTCTGGGGTCCGCTCTCCACTCCCGCTACCGATCGAACTCGGCTTCATGTTTTCAAGAGACAGTTTAAAATATGCTATTTCAATCGAAGTTCAAAAGCCATACCTTGCCCGTTTAGCAATAGTTTTAATTAGAAAGTCAGTCTTCACGTTGTCAACGTTTGACACCAGAATGCAGCCCTATTCGCGAGTGGTATCAGATGGGTACGCATACTCCTGGGTACATGTGCTCCAGTGCATCCGGGTCCCTGGCAATCCTAGTTCTAAAGCGATCAGAAGAGGACTGAAGATTAGGAGCAGCAGGGGCTGGAAGTCCCTGGGCAGTCAAGGTTCTTCCGGGAACATTAACATCCAAAGGCAATGATACCATCAGCCGCAGAAAGGATCGCTTTACCTTTTTCATTCTCTTCCTCGGGAGCTGCTGTCATTGCCGCTGCTGCTTCCATCGGGACGGGACTCAGGCCTGAGTCCATGCTGGGCTCATCATTCCTGCTTCCCTACTTTTACAATTTCATTTTCTATTACTCTGTTCCACAGTGGCATCCTTAGAGGTCTGTAAGTGTCTAAAGCCTTTCTGGTCGTTGCCCCAGGAATACCCTCTGCCTATACTACTACTTCCCACGATAGCCTTGTGTCCTGCACTCCAACTTCCATAGGCCTACAAGTAACTGTCATCCTGCGATAGGGTCTTTCCCCAACCACAGTATGTAATAGCGATCTAATGAACTTGTATCTCATGGAGTGCTATGCAATGGAAAGAAAGAATGGGAGTCATCTCTATGAACTGATTTTTCACATACATGGTTAAATGACAAAAGCAATATTCAAAGGAGTAAAGTATTACCTTATTCAATATGGGGACTTAGAGATAAATATGTGTCTGTTTATACTTACAAAAAGAAACAGTAAAAATAACCAGTAACAAATACAATCTCTGATTGGGAAAGAAGAAAGACAGGAATAGGATTTCTCTGGGAACATCTTTGATTTTGAGCATAAAGTTTGCTCTGAGCATGTGTTTGATTTGGTTTGATCCATGTTATTTTACATAATAAAATTTCAAAAGTATAAAACCCTAAAATTGAATAGAACCAAAAGCAAACTACTGCACTTATATATCAAATTGATAATATGGACAACATCAAAAGGAAAATGTCCCAGGATTGTTTTAGTATTCTATACATCATTGTTGAGCCACACTAAAGAATAAAAGGAATTGCAAAGAAATCCTTAACTGTATTTAGTACATGTGTATTTGGCAGTGGTGCCGGGATAACAACTGTAAAATTGGGTTTTGCTTAAGATATATATATTTTTTTGATTTTTTTTTTTAAAGTACAAGGTCTACAGGGTCTCACTCAGTAGATGCGGTAGTGATCTGCCTGTGCTCAGCCTCCCAAAGAGCTGGGATTACAGGCACGAGCCACCATATGCCTAGTCTCAGTCTCAGTGCGCCCCAGGGGCGAGGCTGGCACTGCAAGCCCAGGACAAGCCCCAGATCGAACCCAGCTGCTGTACTCTGCCTAAGCAGGTGCTTTAATGTGCTGAGCTATTTGGCCGGCCTAAAACAATATTGATACTACTAAGAATAGAGTCGTCCCATGGGAAAAAGGAAACACAAGTGTGGAATAGAGAGGCCGGAGAACTGAGCCGTTGGATTAGTCACAGGGTCAGCATGAACTCATGACTTGGTAAAATTTCTGTTGCTTAGCTCTGAAAACTAGCAGGGTGGGAAAAAATGAGCCCAGGTGCCTTGAGCACATCTTGCACCCCAACCTTAACTTCTATACCCCATCACCTGCTAAAGGAACCAGGGCCTTGATGGTTCCAGCCCTGGGGTGGAGGACAGCAAGCTCTAGTCTAGCCTGGGCAGTCTGACGTTGACCCTGTCTCAAAATAAAAACAAAATCAAAAAGGGCTGGAGATAGAGTCCAGTACCACCCCCTAAAAAATATGCTGCTATAATCCGTAAAATGGAAAAATCTGGACTCCACCCCAACCAAACAGTCCAAGTTAGTATCTCAAATTATGAAGCCAGCTGACCACACCTGCCTCCTGGGGCGATCACCCTGAGAACGGTGCGACATTCTGCCCAGAGCTAGAACCAGGGTCTGATTATGAGGAAGAAATCAGACAACACAAGTCAAGGGTCATTTTGCAGCTGGCCAGACTCATCAATCATGGTGGCTGAGGTGCTGAAGTACCAAAAAAGCAAGGGAGAAAAACAAGGGAGGAGAAGGGAAGGGAGTAGATGGGAGGGGAGGGGACGGCAGGGCAGGGCAGGGGGTGGGGGGGGGCAGGGAACTGCCACAGCTTTAGTTTCTAAAAGGCATTAGTCACGACTATGCAATACAGTGTGTGATCCAGGCAGTGCTGGTTCTGGACTCTGCCGGGAAAGCTGGATCAGTGCCTGTAGTCAACCTTCCACTTCCGTGGGTTCCACATCTGGTTCTGAATTGAAAATAATTGGGGAAAAAGCTCTGCATCTGTACTGAACAAGTAGGAAAACGTCTTTTGTCCTGATTCCCTACACAATGCAGTATAACAACTATTTACCCGACCTTTGTATTGTGCTAAGTATTACAAGCAATTTAGAGATGATTTAAATGAGAGGCTGTGAAAGTTACACGCAAACACACCATTTCTTGCAAGGGGCCCGAACATCTGCAGATACTGGTGTCCGTGCGAGAAGCCCGGAGCCAACCTCCTATGGATTCTAAGGGACAACTGTATTTTCCCGACTGTGACAGTGACTCTGTGGCCTGTGGGAGGATGCTCTTGTACTCGGACTCACATGTTGATTTGGAGTTAAGATCTCGCAAGGTCTGCAACTTCTAGGTGAGTCAGTAGGGAAAAACGCACACTCCCGCACCCCTTGCTTGCCTCGTCTGCTCCTCTCATGGTTCTCTGTCTAGGTACTACTATCCTGGAAGGCCGGGTTCAAATGCTTTTTCTTCCACAAAGTCATTGCTTCGCAAGATTCCTGACTTCACAAAAGCTGTCGCTTCCCCCCTGCACACCCACAATCCGCGCTTCGCTACCTGAACGTGCAGCTAATTCACAGCACCTGCCAGTGTCTTCCCTCCAGGATGGCTGCGGGATGCCTGTACCCCACTGATGCACAGGACACACTGAGCAAAATGGACCTGACAGTCGGGAGCAAAAGGGGCCACAGCGGGAACGGCTCAGAGAAAAGCGAGGAGCTGGCAAGGGGCGGGCTCTAAGAGTCTGACAGCGACTTGCCCGGGAGGGGGGTGGAGATGACGTCACCTCCTCTGGGGCATTGCAATGACATAGGTGGAGACAGTGCTAAATGGATGAACACAGCTCTAGATGCTCTCTGATGTTTTAGGGGAGGGGAAGAGAACAGTGGTCACCTCATGTGGGCCGCTGGCTTCTCAGACACTTCTGTGCCTTTCCTTTTGCCCCTGCCTGCTGCTCTGAAAAGCTGTGAATGAGCGCCCAAGGAAGGAGGGGTAAGGTGGCATGAAGAGGGAGCCGTGCCTAGGTGAAATGAGGGCTGCAGAAGGGGTTCCAGGATCCACTTAAGGGCCTGGCAAAAAGACCTTGGCAGGCAGGAAAAAAGCCCTCTGGAGGGACACCGAGTGGGCTAGCTGACGGGCAGCCATCGGGGGATGGTCTGAGAAGGATCTGCAGAGGCAAGAAACCCCCAGACGGCACGGGACGCCCCCCACCCCCCTAACAGGACCTGCTGCTGGACCGAGATTTGACTGTACTACACTTGAAAACCAATACTCAGGAGACAAGGACAAAACCAGTCTTCAGCAGCCAGCCCTAAGAAGATGCAAGGGTTATCCTTCAAGCTCCACCTTCGGGAGCTCCCAGCTACGAGGGGCTTTCGCAGGTGGGGAGTACAGGGACAGGGAGGCAATGATGGGAAGACCACAGTCACCTAGGGGTGTGTCTCGGTTTTTCCCCTTCCCTGTGGGGTCACTGCCATGTACCAGAACTTTCTAGGGCTAGTTCCTATAGTTCCTTAAACACTTTACTCTTCTACAAGCTAAAACTCACAGCAGTGCACATGCTTGGTATTAACCGATATCCTGACCTAAACAAGGAGGGGCATATCACAAAACTGAAAGTCACCAGATGCTGGGCTCTGGTGATGCTGAAGAACGATGCCTTAGCAGTGAACATCCTAGTCACTTAGATGCGGCAACTCGAGAATCTGGAACGCAAGCCGCCTTGCAAAGCAGCGGCCACCGTTAGCCAGCAGGCGAAGGCCACGGTTTCCTAAGGACCGCAGGAAGGAGCCCACGATGACATGACCGCTTTGCTGATGTGCTCCCAGCTAGAACCCGCGGTAGCCTGGATGGAGCCCTGGAGCCTGCAGCAGAAGGCAGCTCGGCCCTGTCCCAGGGCTCCCCCCACCACCACTCACCCAAGCCAGTAACAGCACTGAGGACCTGTGGTCCATAAGCAGCCTCACAGCCTCCTCCTGGGGTCTACCTGTCCCCACCCTGGTGCACACAAGGCCCTGCTCAGCTCTGCCCCACTCAAGAGCATCCTCCCCCTTCCCCTGGGCATGGTATAGTCCCCTTTGCCCAGCAGCTTGCATTTGAATGAACAGGCCAGGCTGGGGATCTTCAGGCCTCCTGCACCTCCAGCGCTTTGGCTTAGCCCTGGCGTCCTGGTGGAGACAACGCTGAGCTGGAGGGTCAGGGTGCAAGCTGCACCCCACGGGGCTAGCGCCTGAGGTGAAGGTAGGACAGGGCTGAAGGGCTTCACTCCGCAGAGTAGCAGCAGATCAGGCCCATTGGCACTGGCCTTTCCTGCAAGTTTTTCAGCTGGAGAATAGGCAAGGAAGGGGACAGTTCAGACAAGTGACCGGAGGTGTGGCAGGGTGGGGTCACAAGTCATCCCTCTGGCAGCCCTTTCCCCCTCTGTAAGTGTTAAGCATCTGTGCTAGGGGAGCCCTACGTCTCCTGTAGTCCCCAAGCCAGGGGCTGGGATCTCCAGCCTTGATCTTGCCTTGTTTCCTTGCTAGCCCTCTCTTCCTCCCCCACATCTCTCCAGCCCACACTTGGCCTCCTCTCCCTTAAATCCACCAGATCCCAGGCCAGACTCCTCCTCTAGGTTCAGCATGGCGCGTCCAGAGGGCGGCGCTGTCTGGTCCAGGCAGTGAAGAGAGCTCTTACTATGTGAGCCTGCGGGACTCCACCACCCGAACAAACACCAAAGCATGTTAGAGGCTGCGAAATGAAGGGGCCACACGCTTATCCATCGCTGTAGGCTTTATCATGCTCTAGTGGGGAATTCAGGCACTCAGAGGGCTTCCACTCTACTGTACGAACTCACGGACTAGTTCTGAAGTCATGGAAATTCCTCAAATGTCTCTCTACTGGTGAAATTTCTGAAACCAACATCTTGTCCCAGGAAGCCTGCTACCCAAAGACATCCCTTGTCATCTATGTGTTGCAACCCAAGGCAGATGCAAGGTGGAGCATAAAAAGTGAAGTTGTCAAGTTTGTCCTCTGCCTTGGATCTGCAGGAATGCGGGCCACCGGCACAGGAGGGAGGACACGTCGGACCTGCAGGCCCCACAGGACCACTGAGCGGCTTTGATCTGGGAAGCGACAGAACAGCACGAATCTGGGAAACACTCATCAGACACCACGCCCGTGTCACAGGCATCGCCTGGATTAATCTTACTGAGGCCCCCATTTTCACAGACATGGAAGCAGCGACTTGGAGAAGGTATGTATGACTTGGCAGGGTAGAACTGAGCGCCCAACCCAACTCAAGTCCAAAGCCTACACAGCCCGGGCTGTGGGACAGGGACGTGGACACCCATGCCACATGTGGACTGACCAGCAAGAGCCGTCGACACCCTGGAAGTGGGGGCGGCGGAGATGATTACCCAGTTGCCTGGCCAGGGGAAGCCCCCGGGTCCTGGTCTCCAGGCCCAGGGTGAGTGCTTTAGCAGACCTTCCTTGGTCAGGCACTCCTGGGACTCACGAGCCAGCTCTTTCACTGAGAGAGACACTGTGCTTCCGTCAGGCACTTTAGAAGCACTCCCGTGCCTGGTCTTGCTGACTTTATGCATCAAAGTGGTCCAGAAAGACTGCGCCTGTAATGTGTTTGGCAGCCAGCCAGAGCGGCTCCCTGCACATACTAAGAAGCTGCCCCTGAAAGGATCACTAGATGTATTTTTCATTCCATGATTGTTGAGGCCATTCTTCTCATTACCCTAAATAATCATGGAAGAGAAGGCAGGGGTGGGGCAGCACCCCATCCAGGGGTGGCACTTGCCTGCTGCCCCCGAGATTGGCTCCAGTTTCTTCCAAACCCCTGGAATATGAAGTGTAGGGCTGCCAGGACAGCACGATCAGGACACTGCCCGTCACCCTGCAGCTGCACAAGCTGCTGCCGCCGCTGTGCCCCTCACAGAGAGGCACACATTCACTTAATGTGCACGATCACCAGGCAGGCTTCCACAGAGGGCAAACGGGGGCAATCTTTTTGCATTGTGCTCTTTCTAAAAATTTAGTTCCTGGCAGAGAAAAGACCATTTGGAGGAAAAGAAATCAGGCAAAAATAATACCTAAGATTTAACATGAACCATTGTGGGCACCCAAGGGACAAACAGTCACATTTTAAACTCACAGCCCAGCCAGCAGCTGCAAGCAATTGATAAGGACGCAACAAATAGGGCCGAGGAGCAGCGAGGGGCCCGTGCTAAGCCCTCTTGGACTCAGGGAAGGGAAGCACCGCCTCCGCCTCTTTACCTGCCTCTTGGTTCCTCTGCACAGTCTATAAATTAGAAAGAATCACAGGGGGTGGGGCTGGGGAGATAGTTCAGCAGTCTAAGCGTCTGCCTGGCAAGCACAAGAACCTGGGTTCGATCCCCAGTACCGCACCACATGCTGTGCCAGCCCCCCAGCACTGGGGAGGCTAAGACAGGAAGATCCCCGTACCAAGAAATAAAGGATCACAGGGAGATTCTGACCCCGCATCATGCCTAGCTTTGTTCACGAGACACTCTTCTCAACCATGTCCTGGCATCGGAGCCGAGCAGGGATCAGAGATGGGTAGGTTTCTCAGTCTCCCAGACCACAGTGTGTTTCAGGCTGAGGTGGCAGAGCCCTGGTAGCCTAGCAGGCCAGCCCGATCGGCCTCCCTTTCTATCAGTCCCCGGCCTGGCATCCTCCCCACCATAAGGTAAAATCAGCAAAGCCCTCAGGGTTAGACACAGTTCTGACCGTCTGTGGGCGAGGTCTACAGGCAGCAGGGCCTCTCCAGTCTGCACGCACGCAGGGGCGGATGCTTTTTATGAGATGGTTCAGCAGATGGCAGCAAAGTCTCTTGAAGGAATGGGTTGGGGTTGGGTTTGAACACTCCTACACCAGTGCCCTGCAGGCAGGGCATGGGGCATGATTGAAAGGCTGCAACAGCACGCCCAGCAGGCCTATGCCAAGCGCAGAACTGCGGGGCCAGGGTCTAGATAAGTGAGGGCAAGGAAGAAACCAAATGCAGAAAATGAAAACAGCCATATTGTCAACATAATTTACTACAGGTCTCTCAAGTGTATATAAAACGTTTTAGTGCAGCATCTTACAAATAGTTTTTCCTTTAAAAAACAAAAACAACAACAGCTCTCTACACCATGCATGGGTGGTTTTCTCACCCGATCTTCCTTTTTTTTTTTTCTTCAAACAATTAACGCAGAGAAACCATTGTTTGAAAAGAATATGAAAACTTGCTACAGAAAGACCCTGATGGAAGAGGGCGTGGTCATGTCCGTGTCCTAGGGCACACCTAGCACGGTGTAGTTTTTCATAAATGCAGTATTGCAGACAGTGTCAAGAGTATCCGGTAGGTTTCCTCGAATGCGAACACTGAAGCTCCAGTAGACCATGTGCAATGAGGCCTCACGACCACTGGAGGGCACCATTACCATTCATCCCCATTTCCATAGAAATGGCCAAAGAAAAGGTCCTGGGGTTTCCCATAGAAAGCTCGAACAGCTCAAGCTTTGATGGTATTCCCCCAGCCGGGCAGAAAATACACAGAAAAAGCATTTATTAAAATACTGGCTTCGGTTTCTATTCTCTCTTCAAATCCTGCAATTGCTTCACATATTTAATTATGTGCAGCACCTATTGTTTTAGTGCTACGAACCAATTCAAACTGAAATCTCAGTCCCAACCACCCCTCTGGCATCCGCCCATTCAGATGGAGGACAAGTCAGTCGCTTCTCTTGTTGACTCAGCCTAAAATTCAGGAGTCGGCAAATTCCCATTGTAAACACACCTCCCGAAACGAAGAAACGGGCAAAAGACATTCTTTCTTCATGACTGAGCCAATTCAGGACCTCTAACGTGTTGATGCAGCATTGGAAATGGAAATCTGCACGGCAGGCACCAGGAGGATTAGGGTGGCAGCGCCTGCAGCGTCTCTCAGGAGAGTCCCGGAGCACTGGGAGGGAGAGAGAGCCTGCCCGAGTAAGCCGTCAGAACAGCTCAGTAGCCACCCGGCCTCCAGCGCTGTAGCTCCGCAGAACACCCACTGTCCACTCTGCCACACATCCACCCCCACGGGCCCCACTGCCTCCTTTGGAGCGGTTCATCTGAGGACCCAGCTTCACATCAATGTCTCTTGTTAGCCCTGGTTCCACAATCACTGCTGGCTCTTTCCAAATCCCTCTTGGGATTCAGGCGTTGGTTCTACGGGGGCAGGAGAGACAATACTTGGCCAGCGAGATATAAGGAAGTGAGGGCATAACACATCTTCCCAGAGGGACCCAGAGGAAGTATCTGCAACCAGTGATGCCCCACGGGAGCTAAGTATCTGACCAACAGTGTGGGGCCTCTGACCCTTAGACAATAACATTAGAAATCAGAATAGCAATCAGATAGCCTAAAACTGTAACGTGATCCTCGGGGAAAGGAAAGGGGGAAAAGCCCACGGACAGCAAATGCGCTTGCTATCTGCTGACAGATGGGAAAGGGAAAGGCCCACAGGTGGGTCTAGACCTCCCCAGCAGATACGCTTATGGCAGCGAGATGCACAAGAGGTAAATGGTGAAGATGGAAGACATCAACATATCTCAGAGAAATCTCTGGGAGGAGCAAGGAGAGCCTGCTCACGCCTCCAAGAAGGCAGCTATTCCTCCAGGCTTAGACAACTGCTGCTGGAGAGCCCTGCCCACCCCTCACTGTCCTGCTCATGGCATGGGACCCAGCGCCCTGCACCGGGTCCCCATCGGGCCCGCCTCCACCCCACGCTCAGTCCAGGCTCACTGGACACCTCCACCGAGTGGGACAGAGCACTCCAGAAAGCTCTGCTGAGTGTCACCTGCTAGGGACTGTCCCTGAGAACAGACCCGGCCAGGGCCAGCCTCCTGGCGCTCACTTCACTATCACTGTGATCAGTCAGAGCTGCTAGCAGCAACCCTCTGCCCGCGTTAGCTCAGAAGTGTGTGCTGTCCAGAGCTCGGGACCCACTGTGTAACACGGTCTTCTCTCTCTCTCTCTTTTTTGGCAAAGACTGGATGAAGCCTTCTCTCCTCCCTGACAGATATGCTGGCCGGGCACTATCTATCCTAATGAGGTTAGGCAGGATTTCTCTTGCACATACGCAGTTCTTTGAAGCAAAATTCAATGCTTTCATCTTGACTACAAAGTGTTCCAACAACTCCAGCTGAGGGAAAAGATAAGATACAAATTGGGCCCACGCTATACACATTTTTCAAGTCTTGTTAAGAAAGTAAAAAAAAAAAATTGTTTGGGTGCATTTTGATCCATGGGTGGCATTTTCAAATGTGCAAAAACAAAGTCTTGAAAGACATTCTTTGTTACTACCATGTCGTCCTTCCTCTTGCCATCAGCTGGAGGTGGGTGAAGCTCGTCCACACGATGGAATCCTACAGGGGTAAACCACAGGGATTTGGAAAGGGTATGTTACGAAGAGTAAAACCCTCCTGACATCTATCTGAGAATACTAGATAACCGGTGAGTAGATGCGGCACCTGGAACTACTCACTACATTACCAGAACCAAAAACTAGGAACCTACGACGGCAGGATCATGACGTTTGGGCGCAAGGAGCTAACCAACCGTGGCCGCCACCTGGAGCAGTCCGACGTGGTGCCGACTCTCCCAGTCGGACAGTTTTCTGCACGGACGGGCGCCTGAACCTGTGGGTGCTGTCGACCGTCCAATCACAGAGCGAGAGGCAGCAAGGGAGCGTCTCGGCTCCGCCAATGCCAACGCGGGATGGGACCCCCTAGTCTATGGCTCCTGGGTGGATGCTGAGCACGGGGGGCTCCAAGCAGGTGGGCGAGTAGTTGAGGTGCGGCTCTTTGATCCATAGCAGGGGCACCCCGTTCTTGCCGTCGGAGTTCTTGCTGGAGTTCCGGCTTTTGAAGCGCACCAGCAGGATGGTGATGATGAGGATCCCGAAGATGGGGAAAGGGTAGAAGAAGACAAAGTAGAAGAGGGCGTCGTTGGAGCAGATGAGCGACTGCAGGGTGGAGCCTGTGGAGAACAGGGCAGGCAGGGCAGTCAGGACTGTGTGTAGCACTGTCCACACCCGTCACTGGAGACCTGGCCTGACGCGGTGACACACACACAAGCACACGCACACACACACCTGCCTTTTGCCTGCTACCGCTAACAGTGGGGAGACTACCTCTGTGTTCCTTTTCTTACATCAACACCTCTCTTGGGGGCTGGCGAGATGGCTCAGTGGTCTAAAGCACCTACTTGGAAAAAGCTCGGCAAAACACAGGGA
>NDGN011469892.1:0-10117 GCA_002564285.1 Tympanoctomys barrerae | reverse complement strand
CACACACACACACACACACACACAGAGCAGCTTCTTGTGAAACAAGGCAAGGGTCTTCTCTGGGCTTGTCTTGTTGTGATTGGTTTTGGTAAGTTGGCTCCAGACATACAGAAAAATCAATGCAATACATACTCAATGTCCAATAGTCTTTTGCTTTTTCCACAAAAGACAAAAGAACAGAAAGTTGACTTCGAAATGTATCATTTTTTGTGATAATTAGAAACCCAGCATGCCATTTACATCATGACTCTGGAACTCTGCTGTGACAGTACCAGACATTGCACATGTCACTGGCCCTCAAGGCTAATTCTTGTCTGTACAAATAAGTTACAATGTGAAAATCCCAAAATAACCATTATTGGCAACTCATTTAGGCTTCATTTTTATTTTATAGATTAGCACTGCTTTGCTTTTATTTTGAATTCACAGAGTCATGCAACTGACTACACAACTACAGCTGTTTTATGTGCTTAGCACCAATTCATGACCTTAAAAGTCCCTCCCATCCACTCTCCCTTTAATTACCTCTGTTTCTCTAGTTTTTAAAAACCATTGCCTCCCATGTTCAGGGATCTTTTAAATTACCTGAGCTTCTGGGTGAGGAAGGTGCGGATGATCCATCAAGGACAATGTAATCAGGACTTTGCAAGGTTTTGAGTAAAGGTGCTGTCTCTGCTGCATGACCTACTAATGAGACACTAGCTGCTATGAAGGAAACCAGTGACTTTCTCAGAATAGGTCAGGTGATCCTCAGGAATGGAGGAACCACATGGACAGCTTCCTGGCAGTGAGCATTGCAAGCCTGTTGATGCTGATCTAATGTCTGTGTGATTCACTCTGGGCTGAACCTTACCCACTGCTGACATCTTGCCTTGCTCTCCAGCCCAGCCTCACCAGCCCATATGGAGGTGAGATCCTTAGATCTGTCTCTCATTCTTATTTCTTTGTCATAGATTGACCTTCCCCCAGTTCTGAGCATTTGATTATAAAATTATGCTCTGCAGGTTAAAAAAAACCCTTGCATTGAGGTCTTAAATGCCACCGCAATACTTTTCTTTCAGACAATGTGAATGTCTCTCACAAACTGGGAAAGGTAATAAACAGTAAAAGTAGGGCAAGCATAAGCACAGAGATAAAATATTTCTTTTCTCAATCTGAATAAATTCCACAAATACAATCCAGTTGATCTGTACTTCCCACCACAGTGAGAGCCATAATACCACAAAATTATCAAAATTTTAATTTGTGTACTCTTATCATTATTCATTAAGTTATATTTTGGGATGAAGGGATAAACCTTTGAAATATAAGCTTAAAACTTAAAGAACTAATCAGAAGCGTTAAGATTTGTAAATTTATATAATACAAGAAATACAAAATTAGAAAAATCTGCAAGTTTTGAGAATTTTCCCAGGAAACATATTTCAAAGATTGACAATAAGTATGATATTAAATAAAATTAATGCACAATCACATGAATAGTAACAATCAGCAAAATAAGTATATTTTGATGTTTATTTACACTGTAGGTTTTGTGAAGGTGAGAGAGCAAGCATCAACCTGGAGTATATTTTACTAAGAATCCAGGAGACAAAGTACGCATGGCATTACTTTTGCACAAACATTTTAAACCCAACTGACACAATCTGAATAGCCACCAAAATTTTTCCAAAATTAAAAATAAAACAAAAACCCAAGTGTCCTGGGATATAGCTCAGCAGTCTGAGTGCCTGCCTGGCAAGCACAAGAACTCAGGTTCAATCCCCATCACCAAATGCCATGCCGGACCCATGCTGTGCAGGTCACTGAAACCAGGCATGGTGGAGCACACCTATAATCCTAGCGCTGGGGAGGCTGAGAAAGGAGATTCACTGAGTCTGAGCTGTGAAGAGAGCCTCTGTTCTAAATAAATCAATAAATAAAATTTTTTTAAAAAGCAGAAGACTTTGGTAGAAGCAATTTAATAAAAATACAAATGGGCAAATAAAATATCTTTCAAAGGCAACTTCAAGGTCATTTTCAAATATATTTTTAATGAAGTTTATGCAACAATATTTTATGCTACAAGCGTGGCTAAATCTCTTTTGTATAAAAAATAAAATAAAATGAGGCAGCCAAGCTGGAAAACGGTGCCAGCATCAGGCTTCAGTAGCGGTAACCTGAATGGTGGATCTGCTTGTTCTGATCGCTGCGCTGCCCCCGTGTCACTTAGCGAGAGCACGCTGCACCGCTCTACCTCCTGCCTGCCTCAAAGTGTGTGACGGACTAGTAAAACTAGAAATTTTTTACCTAGAATATGAAAGTCCAGGAATTTGCATACTTCTTTTTTCCTCTGAGCAACAGGAAATGGCTTTTAAAACTTACTGTACAAATGATGTGCAGTTTAATTTGGAAAATCCAAGCCCAGAGGTGTAGCAGTGTCCCACAATGTTTTAGCTCTCACTGGCAAGATTAATCTGTTTTTCAAACAGAAGGAGAATTAAGACATCTAGCAAAGAGCTGACATTTGAAGGAGATGAATTAATTCTTTTTGTCCTGAATAATAAAGCATATTTAACAAAAGTGGCTTACGTATCAGATATTTTTTCAAGGTTAAATAATCTTAATCAATAATTGCATGAAGAAACTCTCAAGGTTGTTAGTGTTTATGACAAGAACATTGCAATTAAAATGAATGTGGAGAGCTAAAACAGGAATTGCTCATGGGGATGATGAGATGTTTGAGTATTTTTACTCAATTAAAAGTCATGATGTTTACAGTGTCTTTGTTATCGACCAGAATAACATTGCCATCGGTCCTTGCTCGGGGTAAAGAGTCCTTTGAAGAATACGAACATGGAAATAGAATATACAGTGGAGAGAACTCTAACCTGTATCACATATTTAAAAACTATAAAAACAAAACCATAGGACATCAACAAAAGCTGAGGCTATCTACAGACTTAGAACTTTTTGGCTGCATTCTTGGCATTTTTATGCACTGTTTATTGTGAAAATCTCCTAAATCAATAAAAGACAGGAGCTTTATTCTGGATCCTCATCTATACCCACACACTCCCGATGATAATGCCAAAATGGATCCCTTATTCCAGTCCATTTCAGTTTTAAAATGCACAAGTTCACTGCAGCAATATCTTATCCAACAACCAACAATACAAACAACAATTTCTCCAGGGGTAAGCAATGGCATTTAAACACATAAATAAAGCATACTAAACCAAGCAAAAATATATTTCTGAGCAAAATGTAAAATTTGAAAGAATCATTAAGATAAAATATGAGGGCTATTATCTTCAATGAGTCATTCAGAACATCTAAAACATATTTCCCTCTCATTTTAGGGCTATTCCATAAAAAAGCTTGAGGAGTTCAGCATTATTTAGCTGTCTGTGGAATGCGTGTTTTCTATGTATTTCCACTAAGCTAACCACAAGAGTGACGAACACCCTGTGAGTCAATCTCCCCTGTGGACCCATAGTTCTCAATTGAGATGCTGACGTTTAGAAAAATCAATGTTAGCTTTAAATTAAAGAGTCAAAACTATTAACTAAAAGAACATTGTGGATGTAGCCCAGCTTTGCAGAAAGTCTAAACCTTGGATAAAATTTGAGGAGGAATTCATAGTTTAGTGGTTCCTAAGAGACAAGTCTGTTTATCTCCCTCCTCTAATTTCAGATGAGAGTGAAACCATCCTTGTGAGATAGTCATTCCCAAGGCCAAGTATATGAAAGATGTGGTCTCTAGCACATGGCTGCCTTGGGAGGTTGTAGAGCACTAAGCACATGGAGCCCACTGGGGCATCTTCAGGGTGCTCAGGATGTACCCTCAAAGGTAGCCAAATCTTTGTTTCTTCCCTTCCCTCTTCTGTGCCTGGTCAAGGACTACATGGAATCACACATGGTGGACTTCCTCATTATGGACCCTGAAATTATGGAGCCAAATGAATATGGACTGAAACCTCCAAGCCAAACCAGGGGTCAAACCAAATCTCCCCATTTTAAAATTGGTGGCTTTAGAGGTATTTTATTACAGCCTTGGGAAGCTGACTAGCACATACCTGTCAGGCTTATATTTTGAGATTAAATTAGATCATGCTCACAAAATACTTAGAGCAGTGCCTAACATATGCTGGCTGGCAAGCAAGTATCTTAGTTACACACTTGTCACATGGCCTTTCCTCTCTGGGAGCAGTGTGTCCCAATTTCATTTTCTTATTAGGATAGCAAGCAAATTGGTTCAGAGCTCATGCCAACAGTCCCATTTTAGGTTAATTACTTATTCAAAGGCCATATCTGTAAATACAGCCACAGTCTGAGCTTGCACATTGGGACTTTAGCATGAAAATGTTAGAGGTGCACAGTTTACCTCAAGCAGATGACTTAGACAGTGATGGTAACCATTGTTCACCAATGAATTCTAATGCCATATACCCCATCTCTGCCCAACACACAGGCACAAAATACATGCTTAAAATTTAATTATTTTTGTTTACTAGGGTTCAAACTTAAGGTACCTATAACTACATATCAGAATTTAATAATATAACAAAATATATTTTATGGGTAAACATATATTTATAAAGAAACTTGAGACTTCAATTTTAGTTAGGTTTTAAATGCACTGAACATTTCCTAAGGGTCACCATTCTTCTCTGGAGGGAACATGTTGGGGGACACTGTTTCAGTTCACCTTTCTGAGAGAAAGTCTGGTGAGCTTCTTTCCTGTCCTTTCACTCAGTCCTTGTATGACAGCACAAACAAAAGTCCTTGGCCACATGGCAGAGGCTGACAGGCCACACGGTAGACAACTATTGCTGAACAGAGGCCCATTCTGCATTCTATTTATAAGAAAACTGTTTAGTCTTTTCTGGGGAAGTTTTATCCTTAGCTCTCATGCTTCAGTGGGATTAGGATCCAAAGTATTCTTATCTCCCTCCTGAAGAGGCAAGCTCTTCAACAAAGCTGAACTAATTAGGTCTTCTCTATTTGCATCTTAACTAAGGTAAGAAGATACTGACAGCCTGGAAACTCACTTGCCAATAATCTTACTGCCTGGAGCCAAAAGCCAAACTATTTCTGTGTCTTTTAATTACCACACTTCATTTTTCAGGGTTTTGACTCTTACGTGCCAGTACTCTTATGACCTATCAGTAAGGTCAGTTTCCAGTTCAGTTTCCCAGGGCCAGTTTCTGTTTTGTGTGAGGAAAAAAGAATCCTTATTCTGGGCGTGGCGGTGCATGCTTATAGACCCAGCACTGGGGAAGTTGAAAACAGGAGGATCACTACAAGTCCAAGCTGTGTAGTGAGACCCTGTACCACAGACATAAAATAAAATAATAAAAAAAAAAAACTCCTTAACATACCAAGTACATTAACAAGACTTCAGTCAAGTAGCACTTCTCTACGGCTCTTCTACTGCCTCTTTCAGTAATGCTCAGCATCAGTCAGCCAGCCAAGAATGAAAACCCTGTTGGCAACCTGAAAGAATTCTGCAGAGTGAGGAGGACCAAAATATATGTATAGATTCTTCCTGTAAGTGAGAATCAGCTGAACATCTATCACTGCAATGGTCAGGCATGAGGATATACCTAATTAATTTGTGATAAAAATCTGCTTCATCTCTTGCTATTTGTAAATGCACATTTAAATGGTTTGGAGCCCTTTGACTTTCATAGCATCTTCTGAGTTAACAATTCTGAGTGTGGGCTCAGGACTGGCAGCTTCAGCACCGCCTTGAGGAGTTTTTTTGTTTGTTTGTTTTTGCTTTTAAATGTAGTTAGGACAGGGTCTACAGGGTCTCATTACGTAGATCAGACTCATAGTGATTCTCCTGTTTTCAGTCTCTCAAGAGCTGGAATAAAAGGTGCCACCACACCCAGTCTCAATGAATCATTTCAGCATGCCCTTGGGGTGGGGCTGGCACAGCATGCCAGGGATGGAACCCCGGCCCTTGTGCTCTGCCTAAGAAGGCACGTTAGTCCACTGAGCTATCTGGTTGGCCCTCTTTTCTCAAGAAAAAATTTTTGAGTCTCACTGCCAGACTATCTCTGTGAAACTTGGGAGGTGGTGCAGGCAGTGTGCTTTTTCACAACTCTTCTGGGGCTGCTAGTGGCACTTAACTAAGACTTAGCTGCAAAACCGTGTGCTGGAGTGGGATTCCTTTCCTCATAGCCTCCTGACTTCTTTCCCTGTGAGGAAGAAGGAAGGTGGGAAGAGCCTTTCAGAACATTCTGTCCCTTCAGGGATCTTGCCCTAGTTGGGCCAGTGACTTCTCTTTTAAGCCCTGCCTCTTCTTCATCAGTTGCCTGAAGGAAAAAAGAAATGATCATTAAAGAAAGGCAGGAGGTCTGAAAATGGAGCGGTCTGGTCATTTATGCGAAGCCTGTAACCTCCTTCCTGACTTCTTGGTTGCTGCATTAGCCTCCAGGGCATGCTTTCTCACACTTTCAGCTCCTCTCCTTAAAAGGAAGCTCAACTAATGATTTTTGTTTGCTTCCATGTTCTGTTCACATCAGTGTCCTTCTTGAATTAAATGAAAGTTAAAAACAATGCATACAGTTCCACAATAACATTTCTTTTAATGAGACCCGTTTTCTAATGAAAAGATTGTCTTACAAGTTAAAAGTCGGGGGTGTATACAAAACATATAATACAGCACACAAAAGCAAAAGCTTAATTCATCCATTCATTTCACTAGACAATGTGATGAAGCATAACAGGAACATGAGAAAATGAAGTTGTTTCCGTCTCTTTCTGCCTTTTCCCCTTCTCTGCTTAAAAAGCTCCACATGAGAAAAGCATGACCTTAAAATCCACTTCCCAGCAAAGCTAAACCAGCAAAAGCAAATATTTTGCAAGTGCTACTAATCTGAAAAATCTAATTGTAAATTGTAAAAAAAAAAAGACTTCATTATATAAAATCTTTTTTTTTAAATTTGAAATGTCTTTAACATTTTCAAAAAAATATTTTTAGCAAGGCTGCGATGAGTTCCAAATAATTTCAAAATTGCTATCAGAATAGTATTTTAGTTGTACATTTAAAAAAACTAAGTACATCATCTGCAGTGTTTTATGGTGTTATTAATTTGAATTATGGAAACCTAATTGCCTAGGAGCTTGTCCATAAACCAGGGCGCTTCTCCAGTGGGACGGAAAAGATCTCAAAGTATTCCCACCAGGAAACTTGGAAGGTTGTCAGAACCTGCAATAGGAACTCAGACTTCATGGTTGCTTTTAGTGTTATGGCTGTATTGCAAAACCTCTGGTGAAAATGTAACCATGACTTCAGAGGCAGAAGTGTGGTGTGTGTGTGTGTGTGTGTGTGTGTGTGTGTGGTGTGTACATGCCCATACGTGTATAACTTTTTCCTGTCATTTCTATGTTCACTGAGATGCTGACATTACCAGAGATCCAACCTGAGTCATTTCCTCCAGTACTACAGGTAGCTTACTTTGTAAAAATCTTTACAAACTGGAGATGATTCAACCTGCACACAATGGAAGAGCAGACCCATAAATGAGCACTTACTTTGTCCAACACAAATATGACTGAACACTTCCATGTTTTTCTAATTTCAACTCTACACAAATCAGCCCAAATTTATTTCAGACAGTGGTAAACAATACATAAAGGTCATGAGTCCTATATTAAAAAAGTATTTTTCTATCTTTTTTTCCTTTTTTGAATTTTATTTGTTTGATTTTTATATTTCCTGGGTCAGGTCTTGCTGTGTAGCTTCAACTGGCCTTGAACTTATTACATAGCCCAGGCTGCCCTTGAGCTCAGGTCTTTCCTCTTGACTCAACCTCCTGAGTGCTGAGATTACAGGTGTGTGCCACTGTAACCAGTATAAGACAAACTATGTTCTTAAAAGAACTTCAACTCGACAAATTTTCTTCATATTTATTTCTACTCTTCTATACTTGATTTCTTGCAGTTTGATGATTCCAATGAAAAGCTTTTTGGTTTCTTTTTTTTCTTTTTTTTTTTTAACCTCATCACACAAATACTCTAGGTATTACAGTTTTGGGTGGTAGACCTAGAATTCAAAGATCAATTTGGATATTTCATTGTATTTTACCTTATAGTATCATCCCTTAAAGCAGTCCTAGGGATGGAACTCAGGGCCTTCTACTTGTGACACAAGTGCCATACCAATGAGCTACACTCGCACTCCAGAAGATTAATTTGGAATTGTGTCCATAAAAAAGGTACAACCACAAAGTATAAAATAAATATAAGCTAGTGGAGTAATACTATAAAGCAGAAGTGTCTTAAAAATGCTTTTACAGAGAAAACTTGTTCATAGCCAAGGCCAAAACATAGAAAGAAACAGAAAAGCTAATTATGTGAAGGGAAACAGTTTTAATTCTTTTGTTTAATTTTATGTATTTGGTACTGGGTCTCACTACACAGCTCAGCCTCATAGTGATCCTCCTGTTTTCAGCCTTCCCTGTGCTGGGATTATAGTCATGAACCAGCATACGTGACTTGGCCACAACATGTGGTACCGCGGTTTGAATCCTGGTCCTTGGACTTGCCTAAGCAGGTGTTTAGTCCCCTGAGCTATCTCGCTGGCCCAGTTTTATGAATTTTTTACACTCTGCTACTCAGTAGTTGTGATCATCAATAAATGGCAGCTCTGGATGCAGACTGAAAATACTAATTACCAAATCCATTCCAGGCTCCATGGGTTGGTGCAATGTCATGCTTGCAGGTACAGGTAGCTTGTGGAATTTCAAGGATGGGCTCTGGGATTGTAGAACCAGCCAGACCCACAAGGTGGTATGAGAAAGGCATCTTTATTTAAGTTCCTGTGCAAACTGGTGGCTTTACTACACGATCCAGGAGCCTCTAGGCACAAAGACTGGTCACCCAGCTGCAGTGTTTCTTAATTGACTTTATTTGTTTTTGGTGTAAAAGTAGGTTTCCCTGAAAGAGTAGATGGCTCAGGGAGAACTCCAAAAGAAAACAGTTTCTAAAAGGGCTTTTGGTACTTAGAGGTTTTGAAAACATGACGAGAAGCATTTTCCTGGAGTAAATATTATTCTTTGGAACAGATCAAGGTATTAACTCTAACAACAACAACAAAAAGTTAACAAAAATCCCATACAGCAACTTCTGAGAAATTACTTTCTAGTGACATTAAAACAGTAAATATCTAATTTAATTTACAACTGTTTTTTTTTCTTTCAACTGGAAATGTGTGATGTCTATGACTTCAATGTATGCTCTTGTCCCAGATGTTCTGCCACACACATTTCTACCCGCTGTGAGGGCAAACGTGCTTTGACTAATATTATTGCTTATGAAAATTTTCCTGATGACTTGAAATTCTAGCTCTGTTTTCCTTTAAACACTCAACATTTGTAAATGGGCAATTACTAAATACTTACCATTACTCTCAGCATTACCATAGAGGTTTAAAGTCAGAAATCTAGCTTTTTGAATACTATGAATTTTCCATTTTTCTCCTTGAGAAGAGCACTTAGAAGGAATGGAAGCCTTGAGAAGGGGAAATTTTTAAGAAGGCTGCTTAGTTGCCAAGGCAGGTCTCATTAACTTTTCCCTCATGAGGGTGTTTCAAGTTGTCTGGCATTGCATTTAATACACAGAAAGAAAAAAAAAATCTTAGGTCAACTTCTCTGCTCTTACATCTTAGAACTGTTGGCAAAATGAACACTTGTTTAGTTGGGCGTGGGGCTCACAAAAACCATGAAATTATTCTAGCTTGTGAGCCAAATGTTATAAGTATAATTTGGCTAGAACACTTTCTTAAGAGTGAGATATTGTTCTCTAAAATCATTTTCTATATGTGTTCAGGAGGATTTACATGGAATGTGAAATGTTTTCTGTATAAATCCCACTCCAGATGAGGGGGATGAATCCCAGAGGAGGTGAGCAAGTTTCTGTCTCTGGTTAGGGCTCAGAGCCATTTCTCAACTGTTCTCTAATTCTACCTTCAAAACCCTCTGTATTCCCAGTGTCGAAGCCAGGTGTCTTCCCGCGCTGGTACTGCCCACAGTCTGAAGCCACCAGGTGCCCCGTGGGAGCCTGTAGCAATAGCATTTTAATGGGACTTTCCCTCAAACAGGAAGGCACATTTTTACGAAAAAAAT
>NDGN011469879.1:0-14074 GCA_002564285.1 Tympanoctomys barrerae | reverse complement strand
CACTACTAGATCAGACTCGTAGTGATCCACCTGTTTACAACCTCCCAAGAGCTGGGATTACAGAAGCATGCCACCACACCCAGTCTCAATTGCTGTCTCAAGGAGCCCAGGGGCAGGGCCAGCATGGCAGGCCCATGTTATTTATTTATTTTTTCTTTAAAACCAATCTTATGCATTTATACCTGGTAGCCTGAACAACTAATTTGAAGATAACATCATGCAGTAGTGTAACCACTGTTGAATTCATATTATTTTATTTAGTGAAATTCTGTATCATTTGTAATGCTGTTTCTTTCTAACAATATTTTGTATTCTTTAAAAGCAAGAATGTTCAAAATAGTTTTCTAGAAAACAATTTAAGATATGTTCTCGAAAACAATTTAAAATATTTCCTCATAACTTTAATAAAACATATATTTCTTTTGCAAAAAAGAGAAAACTTGCAAAAGTTTAATTGTAAGCTAACAGTTTACAAAATTTAAAATTTCACACAGACAACATCCTCCTTGTTAGAAATATAAAGGGAGAGTTATTTTGTTTCACATACTGTGTTAAAGACAACTTCACTTAGAATGGGTAGGCGCCCCTGGGGGTGAGTCAGGGGCTGCCAGATAGGCAAGCAGAGGGACATATTTGAATTCAGTACCTGTTGTTTGAGTAGGGATCTCTGGTTCAAAACTGTGAGTGACAAATTCCAATCACAGCCCCTGGCCTTCTAGTGAGCATTTAGCTCATGTCCCAGTTTTGTTTGTTTTGAATACTGGGTACAAGGAAGAAAGAAAAAGCTTCCATGGCTAAAACAAACGCAAGACTCTATTACAGCTTAGCTCTAAATTGTCCCACCAAGGTCTCACACTCCTATCCATGACCATGGCAGCGTTAGGCACAAAAATGAAGAGGTGGAAACAGCAGAGGCATTCGTCAACAGATGAGTAGAAAACAAGACGTGGTATATACATATGAAGCAATATTATTCATCTTTAAAAATCAAATTCGAATGCATTGTGCAACATGGATCAACCACGAAAACATTGCACCAAGTGGAGTATGTTGAACACCAGCATGCAAGAAGCTTCTGCACAGGAAAGGAAATGGCCAGAGTGAAGAGACTACGTACAAAACAGAAAAAAACAAAGAAACAAACAAACAAACTTTGCTAACTATTCTTTGGAGCAAGGACTACGATCTAGACTATCAAAAAACTAAAAGAAAGAAAAAAAGAAATGGGTTGCCACCCCAAATAAAAGACCTAATCTGAAAATGGGATACTAAAATGAACAGACACTTTACAGAAGTACAAATGGCCAATAAATACACTGCCTCTAAATGTAACAATTAACAAGTTTATGATCATATGTGTTTATCCTGCGTGTTTCTGCCCCTGTCTGGAATTCCTTGCTATAGATTTTTTTACACTAGCCATCTCCCCATAATTTAAGCTACATTTAGAACATCTTTTTAAGGTTGGGAGAAGATAGCTTGGTGGGCTGAGCACCTGCCTGGGTTCAGTCTCCAGTACTGCATGCTGTCCTGACCCTGAAACCCTGGGTGCACAGTGCTGGCCCCCGAAACCGGGCATGGTGATACACACCTCTAATCTCAGTGCTGGAGACACTGAGGCAGGAGGCTCACTACAAATCTGAGTTGCCTAGCAAGACCCTGTAGCAGATAAATAAATAAATAAATAAATAAGAAAAACTTTTTATGAAAAATTAAACAAAGTTCTATAGCAAAATAAAAAATAGCAGTAGTTAATACACTGTATCATTATTTTCAAAGCAATTACTCGGAGTGCAAGATATAGACAAAAAATATCCTCTTGTACATAGAAGAAATAGAAAATAGTATTTTTAGTGAACTAAGAGAAGCTAGCAGTATAAATTGAATAAATTAGCCTGTATATTAAAATGCTTCTGAACAATGGCATAGCTAATGCCTTGGTTACTTTTCTCTTGAGACAAAATACCCAATGCCCAAAATTAAGGAAGGAAATGTTTCTTTAGCTCATAGTTTGTTGAGGTTTCAGTCCATAACCAGTTGTCTCCAAGGCAGAGAAGCTCATGGCAGATGGCAGAGCTCATGGTGACATAAGACAGCAAAAGCAGTGAGCACAAAAAGGTGACAAGCGAGCCTCTTCTCTCCCCTTCTATCGTATGCAGGCTACTCATACTCAGGCACGTGGAGCACTCACACCATCTCACGCCCTCCTCCTGCACAGGCTCAGCACAATTACAAAATGAGGACCTTGGCTTCCTCACTTACTTAAACTTCTAACTTTCTCAAATTGATACAAGGAGTCAACCATTACAACACCCTGGAGTTTAAGCAGCCACTCAAAGGCATGTCCTTTGTTTGCATAGGATGTAGAACTACTGAGTTTCCTAGGTAAGCTTCTGGACTTCTCAAATTGACACAGGGTGTTCGTTATTATAGGTATCTTGGAGAGTTAGTTGAATTTCTTCCTACTTCCTATTTATCTATCTTCTACTTTGTACCTCTCATCTAAAAGAAAGCACATGACATTTCTCATCCCCTTCTCTGACCGTAGTTGACTCTTTCTTTTCCTGCTTTCCTACATTTTCCATTCATGTCTTTGATGCCAATATGTCACACTTATTGATAAAATGGGAACTGTGCCCTGGCTCTGTGGAGTGCCTATGGATAAGTGTTGTGTTTTATCTAGCTGTATTTAAATTGTATGAAAATATATTTTTTAGGTAAGATGCTCATTATAGTTTAAGAATAAAAAATAATCAAGCATATGTAAAAGGAAAGCCTTCTGGCCTCCTCCCACTTTCACACCCTAGTTATGTGGTAGTCAGTTGTAGTTGCTTAGTATGTACCTCTCCACTTGTTTCTCCAATCAAGCCGATATTCATGTAAAAATCTGCATCATCTATGTACGTAATACACACATGCTTAACATGTACATGCACATATGTAAGAATTTAATAAATTGGTTTGAAATAGTAGAACTTGCTTTATATAATTTAAAATAGTTTTATAAAGTGGATTCTCTTGTAATATCTATCTTTCCCCATAATTTTGTGAAAACAATATATAATATATATTTTCAGTCAATTACATATATGCTGGAATTTACTTGCACTAACATGAGAATGTGTTTTTCGATGGGCTGGCTGAGAAAAGTGCGGTTACTGTTTCTTAGTTCCCACTGTTCTTTTTATTGGAATTTCCACATAAAAAATCCCTACGTCTTCTGTCATAGGAAGTTGACATATCCACATTGGTGCATGTGTGTGTGTGTGTGTGTGTGTGTGTGTGTGTGTGTGTGCATGCCTGCATCCATCCATACATACACAGAAGATCTGGGCATTGTGTGGTTTCTTAACATGACACTTCTTTCACATTTGACTTTTCTCAATCCATACATTCTGGAAATTCCAAGTGTGTTAATACAATTCCAGTGGACCCTTTATAATAATTGCTTTATATTCCATGAGCTGAGCGGTATAATTTATCTAGCTATTGTCTCATTAATGGGGATCATTATGCTTCCAGATTTATTGGTTTGTTTATTTTTGTTGTTTCTACTATGAAGAATGCTACATACAGATTTTCACTTTCAGTTGCTCTCATGGATTCAAGTTTTACAGCTAAAATTTCTCATTTGAAGGGTTAATTTAACAAATATTTGAGTTCCTATCTGAATAGATAGAAAGTTTAAGTATCCATCACCAATCTTTGAGGGTATCTTTTTCCACGCATACATGTAAACATTAGATGTATACAGCTCTTTTAAATGTTTGCTGTTGGGTGAGGGGAGATAGTTCAGCAGTTTAAGCACTTGCCTGGGAAGTGAAGGACCAAGGTTCGATCCCCAGCACCACATGCTCACTGGCTACTGAAACCAGGCCTGGTGGTACTCACCTGTAATCCCAGCACTGGGAGGTTTAGATAGGGGGATCACTAAGAGTCTGAGGTCCATAGTGAGACCCTATACCGAACAAATACACAAATAGGTTTCTTAAAATGAATGTTTGCTGTCATCCTTAAACAGAATATAACCAGAGGAAGCTTTAGGCAGTATATGGATCTCTTTGCTTATTATTTTTTTTTAATCTGTTTTCTAATGAAGATTTCAGGTTACATAAACTTACTTTGCTATTGCATATTTCATTAATGTTTTCTTTAATTTGGTTAAGCATTCTAATCTATAGACTCATCTCTTTCTTTAGATCAGATAAATATTTAAATTGTGGTTATTTAATTGTTATGTTCCTTTCCATTTCTTGTTTTCCTCCTTGCAAAGCTTCTCATATGCATGTCACTTTAGGTCTACCTGCCTGCTTTTATGCTCTCTCTTCTCTCTCTCTCTCCTTCTTTCTTTTAGTATTTAGTAATTTAGTACAGGGCCTCACTACACAGCTCGGTCTCATGGTGATCCATCTGTTTTCATCCTCCCCAGAGCTGGGATTACAGGTGTGTGCCATCACACCCAGACTCAATGGCTAGCTCAGTGTGCCTGGGGGCAGCTCTCGCTCAGGATGTAGTACCTGGGATCAAACCCTGGTCCTTGAGCTTGCCTAAGCAGGCGCTTAGTCTGCTGAGCTATCTCCTCAGCCCTTATTTTCTAAAATGAGAGGTTTGCGTTATTGACTTTGCTTTAGCTCTCAGATGTCAAATTTGATTCTCTAATGTCACGTAACTTATCTCCTGTAAAGCTGAGATTTAAATAATTGTAACGAATTTAAATAACTCAGTGTGTATGTTGTGAGAGCATTATCCTAAGTACTTTGCTTTGTCCAAATCAAGTAGGACTGGAGGCCCCAGTATCTGTATCACTCAAGAGGCAGCTGGTGAGAGAACTGGCTGAAGAGATAATGTAAGACTCCTTCCATAACCTTTTCCCAGGAATCTTCTGTCTTTTATTTATCTTAGAATGTTAGCTCCCTGTATTATGCCTAGCATATAGAAAATGTTTATCTTTGCATTGAAATTTATTAAATTTATTTATTTTTTTGCATTTAGGACAGGGTATACAGGGTGTACAGGGTTTCACTGGGTCGATCAGACTTGCAGTGATCCTCCTGTTTACAGCCTCCCAAGTGCTGGGATTACAAGCATGTGCCACCACACCCAGTCTCAATCGCCATCTCAGTGTTCCCTGGGGGCAGGGCCACCATGGCAGTCCCAGAGATTGAATTCCTAGCCCCTGGGTCTGTCTAAGCAGGCACTTTAATTGCCTGATCTATTTGGCTGGCCCTCTATTAAATTTACTTTTAAAAGCCTATTTTTGTTGATGTGAATCATTGAAGTTTCTATTTGTAAACAATTAAAATAGATTCTGGATAAGGCATAAAAAAAGAAGCTTAGGGTAAGAAACTGGGCAACAGAACCAGAACCAGAGATAAGAAGATCTATGACCCAAGGTTGGAATACCGGAGTCACCCGTAGCTAAATGGCTGGATCTACTTTAGGTCAGCTGGAGACAAGACTGACTGGATCCTACGGCCACAGTTCTATCAGTAGCTGGGGCTTGCAGGATGATCTCTTGTGGTGATTGGAGTGCAGGGTTGGTTTGATTGGCTTTGGGAGCCACCCTCCCAGTTGGAGAAGCAGTTCTGGGTGTTTCTGAGTGGGCCACAGAGGCTTGGCTTTGCGGTCCGTGTGTTGGCCCCTTGCTTCTTCCTCAATAGTACTGTTGCCCTCCTCCACATCTTGGTTGCTGGGAACTATGCAGCTTTGTCTATCATGGTCCCATGTCATGAACCTCCTGCCTTGACTCCAGCCAATCATGACCAGATCCCCTGAACTATGAAGCAAATCAAACCTCCTTTAAGTTGTAGTTGTCCAGTAAGATGTCTCAATGATGATCAGGTTGACTAAGACAAAAAGCTGGTGCTGAGGATGGGGGTGGGTGGTCACTGACTGTACCCAGTCATGCGGTCTGGAAGACTCTGGAGCTGGTTTTTCAGGATTTTGAAAAGGTTTTTAGGTGTGGGCTAGAGAAGACTTAGAAGGCTAGGTACAAAATTTAGAAGATAGTTCCAACTAAAGCTCATAATGTCAGAATGCAGATAGGATGTAAACAGCAAATACCAGCCTCAGGAGGTTTCAGTTTGGAGCAAGGGCTCCCTTGGAAGTTGGACAAAAGGCCATGTGTGTTTCACTCTCCCAGAAAATTCGGTAAAACCAACAGTATTTATTCATGGTTTGAGCCTTTGAAGATGACTGAGATTAAGAGGTCTGGATTAACATACACAGCAGAGGACATTTCAGGACATCCCAAGCTGTGGTATGGATACTGCTGGCTACTTTTACCTAAATCTGTAGTGAGTACTAAGGAAAAAGAGCTGAAGCATTTGAAAAACTTAAACTTGGACTCAGAAAGGATCACATGTAAAGTTGTTGCCCAAAGAAATGCGGTTGTTGAAAAGTGAGAGACATTAAAAAAGGAAACCAAATACTTTGAGGACAGAAAGATCACTACCTTATAGACATTCTTGAAACCAGCAAGTCTACTCATCACAAGCCCAAAGATGCAAAACTATACAACTTTCATTTCTGCTGGAGAAGTGTGTCCTTGGTTCTTCAGGATTCATTTCACTCTCTTTGCCCATCTAGGCAGTCAGGCCCCACTACAACCATAGTCTGAAGGGACCTGGCTACTGCTTCTGCAGACAGTAGACTATGACGCTTGCCACATGGTGCTGCTTTTACCGGTACGCAGAATGTAAGAGCTATGGCATCAGTAAGTCTTCCATTCAGATTTCAAAGGCATACTGAGAGGCCACTCAATGGAGCCCCTAAGAGAGCCATATGTTAAACTAAGGGTACAGTGGAAACCCCAGCAAACTGGAAATGATATGAGTGGAATGTTTGTTTTGCAGAAGGTTGCAGGCTTTGAGCAGATGCAGCCTAAGAGAGAGGCTGTGTGTACAAAGCCATATGGGTGAGGATGTCCAAACCCTTTGGAATTCATGTATTACCTCTGTGTTTCATGGACACTGGATATAGAACTCCAGGACTTAATATTTGCCCTGTGAGATTTCAGTCTTGTTCTGTTCTTGTATCCCTTTACTTGCTGGAGTGGAAATGATTGCCAAGAGTCATTGTGCCTTGGGATTCTATATTTGATTATAATTTTTTTTTTACAGAGTTTTCACAGCTAAGAGTTTGCCTTGTATCTCAGAATACATTTGGCTTTTGAAAATGCTGGCACATGGAGACTTTGGAGAAGAGATAATTACATTGCTTGTTTAAGGAAGGTTAGTTGTAGTATGTTAGGTGGAAATATGAAATTGTTGCATTTATTTAGAGATTAAATAAGATTTAAGGGGATGCATTAGGTAGCAGATGGGAAAATGGGTGGGATATGGCTGCGTTCCTTCACTGGGAATGTCACCTTCATTGGCTTTGGGACCTGTCCCGGAGGCTGGTGAGCACAGCTCCAGGCATGCCAAGGGAGCTCATAGAGGCACAGCTTTGGATGCTGCATATTAATCCTCACTTCTTCCTCATTGGCATTATTCTCCTTATTATTCTCTCTGTTTCCTGGATGCCAGAGCTAAGAGTGTAGCTCTACCATGTCTTTCTGTCATAATGGTCCTAGCTTCAGGCCAGCCTGTGATCGATTTAATCCCTTAAGCCAATGATGGTGAACCTTTTAGAGCCCAGTATCCAAACAGCAACCCCAAGCCCACTTATCTATTGCAAAGGGACAACACTGCAATGAATCCCAAATACTGAGGTTTTAGATTAGAGAAAATAACTCACACATTAACATCTTTGTCTTAAGAGAAGAACAAATAACGTAAATGCCATAGGTTTACCACCACTGCCTTAAACCATGAGCCAAATTAAATCCCTCATCCTTTAGCTTGCGTTTGTTGGGTATTGTGTCTGATAGACAAGAAAGCTAATTGATACACCTCTAAGTACCTGATAAGGTTCCCAGCACAGAATCCCCTCATCTCCACTCACAGTGCCCTAGTTGGCACCCGAAGCTTGTAATTGGTCAACATTATGTGAAGAATCACTGAGCTCACTGGAGAGGCAATACCCTTCTGTCTTTCCAGGTTCTAAACAAAGTAAATGCTAATTGATTCCCTACGCATAGGAAAGAGTTTCATAGGCTAAGCAGCCAAAGAGCTTCCTACATCAGAGAGATGGTTAATTTCATCTATGAATTCCAGAAGGTCACTGCATGTTCAGATACCTGGCAAAGTATGCAAGGTGTTTCTACACTTGATCTTGGCCAAATGGCTGAAAAGCAATGTGTGAGGCATTTCTGGAAAAGATTCACATTTTAATTTATGAAGCCAAGCATGTGAGCATTTGCATTGGTCAATCTGTTGAGTACCAATATAAAAGTTGGAAGAAGGGTAAAGGGGCAGTCTGCCTGGCTCCTTCCCAGGACACTGATCTCCCCGACCCTCAGTGCTCCTGAATGCTAGCCTTTCACACTTGGATTGGAATCTACAGCAAGGCCCCAGGCCTTTGAACTATTCTCCCTGCTCTCGTGCAGCTTTCCAGCTTTCATGTCACAGAATTTCTCAGTCTCTATAATGACATCATCTAGTACCTTGACTAATAAAAATGATTATCTACTGTTGTCAGCTACTACTAATTATACTTTAATCCAGTAACAGCAAGTTTTAATATGAAAAATTCAAGAAGGTGAGAACCAGCACAAATGAATCTTACCTATGCAATGCCAAACTTATTGAGAACTACTTTTCATGATGTAATAATACATTGTGTAGAGATTGCAGAGGTTGTACAAACAAAATATACCACTCCCCTTGCACAGAATGGAATGTACTACTGACACTGCTCCATCAAGAGGTGGAATCAAACATTCTTTCTTTTATTATCTGGGTGGACTGTGTCTACAGTGGAAATGACCCTAGTGAGTTGTGAAGATAGGCTATTGATTTCTACCTGTTTCTTGGGAACTCTGAGGAACCATGTTAAAAGTCTGAATCCCCTGAAGATCTTGCACTGAAAAGACCACTTGGATAGATTCCACAATAATCAGAAGAGGAGACCTGCAGGTGTTTTCAGACAGGACATCAGTCACATGAATCAGAAGGATTTCCCATTACTGCAGCTCTGAGCCTTCTAACTAAGTTGATATTCAATGGAACCAGGCTTTGAATATTTATGTAGTTTTGTATTCTTGAGGGGGACACTCAAGACCAAAGAACTCTGAGGTCTCCAAGAAGACTTTCTTGGCTAAAACTGAGCCAGTTTAAATAAAAATTGTATGCATGTGTCTAGGTGAATAGGTGGGTCCTAGGAAGTAGCTAAGAGGCAGAGGAATCTTTCCAACTCTGATTCCTACAAAAGTATTAGTTTTGTGGTCTTGATAAAAGCTCACCACCAACTTTCTGCTAAGTAAGAGATAAGCAAGAGCCTGACTCCTCAGGGTTCTTCATCAATGAAGATCTTTGTTTTACCCATATCTTAAGCTTTCCCATACCCTTCTCCAAAGTAAGTCAAAACTTCAGCAATCACATTTTAAAGTGGGCTCTTCTAGTGAACCCTTTAAGCCATTCACATGGTCCCTGATCCTTGAGCATCAACAGAAAACCTGGTGCTCTCAGTGCCACATGGGATGAGGGCTTCAAGTCACCAGCCCCTCTCTGAGTGATTTCAGTAACTGCCACTTTAACATTTATTCCCGCAATCATTTAAGGTCTTTAACACCACAAAATGAGTAACTCTGGATCTGCAGTGACTTGTGATGCTGCGTGAGGAGGGCCACTGAAAGAACTGCCAGCTCCCAGTGACCCATGGTTAATTTAGGAAAGAAGCCTCTGTCAAGTAGAAGTGACAACACAGATGGGATCAACAGGGGCCAGGCACAGCAGGCCACACCTGTAATCCCAGCACTCTGGGAGGCTGAAGTAGGAGGATAAAAAATTTGACCTCCAAATGGGCAATTCAGTGATTAAGACTTGGTTTTAAAATAAAATAATAGAAAAAGAAGTAGCTCAGTGGAAACCTCATTATGAAGAACTTGGGTTCACTGTGCAGTGCTACAGACTATAGCTGGGGAAAAGCAGGGAGAGAGAGAGAGAGAGAGAGAGAGAGAGAGAGAGAGAGAGAGAGGCAGACAGACACAGACAGCCATTAAATTAGGTTTAATGTTCATTTGCAAAAATCACCATACAAGTGGACGAGGCTAGAGTGCTTCAGATTTAAGCAAGCTCAAAGTTTCCTTCATGCTCTCATCTGACAAGCTAAGCATGCTCTGTGCTGTGGCAAGCTGCACTTGTGAAAATTTGGAAAGAAACAGCAATAATACAAAATGTCATTGTAAATGTAGACTGTTATTAGAAAGTGTCTTTAGTGGTTAAAAATCTCTAATATGAATAAATTGACAAATTCAGATCCATGATTTGTATTCCATGTTAATGTCTGTAAGAAAATTAATCTTGAATTACTTGAACTCTTAGAAGTACACCCTTATAGTATAGGACTTGGCTCTTACTGTGGCCTGTTTTCCTTTTTCATCTGTCCTTCCTTCCACTCTTTCTTCCCTGTCTTTTTAAATCTTCAATCAACCTTTACCTTCTTCTCTTCCTCACTCTTTTAAATCAACAATATATCTACCTGCCAATTGTATTTCTATTCTGCATGAAACAATCAATGTTATGAAAAAATGAAGACATTCTATTGCAAAGCCAAGAAAAGTTTTGGCTTCCAGAGGAAGCTGTCTATCCCAGTGGTAATTTTAGCTCCAGGGAGTACTGCAATGACTTCTAAGGTAGGCAGAACTTAATTATGGAAGTGTGTACAAATTGCAGAATATCATTATGAAATGGACCTCAATGATGAGAAGGTTTTTATAATATCTACATTACTTTCTTGTGCTTTATATGTAGTGACCTTTTAGCACATCTTCCTTTTTCTTTTTCTTTTTTTTTTTCTTTTGTATTTTAGGGAAGTGTCTACAGGGTGTTCAGGGTTTCATTACTAGATTGGACTTGTAATGATCCTTCTGTTTACAGCCTCCTAAGAGCTGGGATTACAGATGGGTTCCACCATACCCAGTCTCAATTGCCATCTCAGCACTCTCCGGGGGTGGGGGACAGCAGGACAAGCCTGGAGATCCAACCCCTGGCCCCTGGGCCTGCTTGCAGATGCTTTAATTTGCTGAGCTATTTAGCCGGCCCTGCCCATTTTCTTTTGGTATATACAGAAATGTGTAGTTTTCAAAATTAGTAACAATTTGGTCAGGGCTAAGAGCTTGGGGTGTGTGTGTGTGTGTGTGTGTGTGTGTGTGGGTGTGTAAACACCTCTGTTAACTTCCCCAAAGATAAGGTTGAGCGGCAGGGAATTAATGTCCTTGTCACTTCCTCTCTGAATTATCAAGGACTTCCTTTCCTTTTTTGAGCAGCTGACAAGTGTTTGATCTTCCTGAATTGCAAATCACATACATCTTTCTTTTGTGATTTCTAGTAGATTGTGACTAACAGACTACAGTAAAATAGGATGGCAAATTAGAGTTTACAGGACTAAAAATAGTGTTAGTTAATTACAACTTTCAGAAAGAATAAGAGCCAGAACCATCACTCTTGCACAAGATGTCAATTACTCTTCAGAATGAAAAGAAAAATCAGTGCAGGTCCATGTCCCAGATGTAAGTCGGGGAAACTTTTGGAAAAAGTAATTTCTTAGGACACTTTGAGTGCTAGAAACAATTGCTAAGCTAAAGAAAGTCTTAACTGAGATTAAATGCAATAGAAGAGTATGTGGAAAGTTATGTTTCAAAAGCCATTTTGATAGAAAAAAATAAGTAAATCCATAACTAGACAGTAAATTGGTCATGGAAAGCAAAGCTCAATCATTTGACATCTTGGTTATAGGCAGTGAAGTCCTTCAAACACTTGATGGGAAAAAAAAGGGCTGAAGCGATTCTTCACATATAGTGTTATTCTCTTACTTATGCTCAAGCTGTCCACCCACAGTAGTAGTATTCATTTTTTCTTCAAGTGTTAGTTATTTGCCCTACAACAGACGATGGAAATTTTTCCTGTAAAAGACCACAAAGTAAATATTTCAGGCTTGTAGGCCATAAGGTCTCTGTTACAGTTCTTCAATTTCTGTGTGTGTTGCTCTGAAAAATGCATAAATGAATGAGCTGTGACTATTCAAAAACAAGCTATAAGCCAAATTTCTCCCAGCTGGACTTCACCAACTGCTGCTCTAGAAAGTCCTGGAAATGACATCGAATACTTTGTTTTCCTAATTAACCCTTTAATTGGCAAGTGGCAGAGACAGTGGGAAATAACTTGACATTTACAATGAGAAGATCTGAGCCCAGGCACCAATTACATCATTGGATGACTATGAATAAGTGGGCCTTTCCACATCTGTACATATACAGTAGTCCCTTACTTATAGTGGAGGCTACTTTCCAGACACCCCCTCGATAAGTGAAAAATCAGTGAGGTAACGACGTTACATTTATTTTAGTACTTACATATATTTAAGGCTTTAGAAACCCTTCCCACACTCTTGTAAACCTTTCCCACACTTTTAAAAACACTTCTAATGTTCTTATCTATTTTCTAAACTCATAAACCTTCATCATTTCAACAACATATGTATACCGTATGGTACTGCAAAATCCCGCCATATAACAAAAGATGTGCGATACATAATTTAGATTAATATTTTTTGAAAACCAGCAGAACAGTGAGTCCATGAACACAGAGCCACAAAATAGTGAAGGACTACTGTATATAATATTTATTAACAATAGCCACTCTTGCTCATTCGTAGGGTTTATATAAAAGTCTCCGTGAGATAAAATTAGAGGAACAACTTCATAAACAAAATAATTATTCAACTGGATACAGCTGATGCCATTAACAGGTTGTAAGGTGAGAAAATTTTAAGAAAACTACTTAAAATGATGGTAGTAAGGAAGATGCAATTTTTTTGAAGTTGCTAAACAATGTCTCTTGTAATTAGAAGGCCCTCTGTGTGCATAAAAAGGACCAGATATATTATTCTGTTGCATGAATTTCCAGGACTAGACAAGGCTAGAACAGCAGCAAGCAGTGCAGTAGGGGCAGTGAGACTCGACTCTTGGGTGAACTGTGTGAGCCTTATTCTTGGGTCCCCTATTTCTTGACTGTGTGGCTCGCCTTTATTCACCCTCTCCAGTGAAACATAGCACTCTCTACCCTGCAAGGCAATGTTTCAAGTCATGAATTTACCCAAAAGCACAGATCTGGGTAGAGCAAAAGAATTCAACAACTGTCAACTTTGCTTTTGTTTGAAATAATGCACATGCCATTGAAATTCAGAGGGGAAGTACCCACAGAGGTCCACTGCTGTGCTGTCCTCTGCAGATGTGGGGCTCCTGCTGTGATCTTCTGGGCAGGTATTCACCCTACTTCTACTAGAAGGCCATTACTGTGCACAGAACTCTTAGGGCTGGCAACCCATTGACCATTTTATCATTAACATAGTGAAATTATTTCTTCATTGAAAAACTGCAACAGTGTTCGTGCTGTTGCCTCTTTTCACTCTCCTACACATTTCTGAGAGGTCTGGAAACCTTAACAAATGGTGCTCATGGAACACAAATTATAGAACATCTCTGTGGCTGGGAAGCCCTCCTTCTCTGTTCCTCAGGAGTGATCCACAAGTCTCACTCTTTCTCCTCTTCCATCAGCCGGTCATACTATGAATTACTTTGTGACATTGGTAAGTTTTTTAAAAAAACTCTTTCCATTAATATGGTTAGTAGTGATTTTAATATTAATGACAGAGTATGCCTACAGTAAAGGGTAGGGAAATCTCTGCACAATAATGTGAAATAAGCTGGAATCTCATGTGAATTTTACTCATAATTATCAAGAACCCCAAGAAAATGTCAGATTTATATGCTTCACATTTTGTATATTTATGTATAAGTATTCATTATTAAAAATTGGTCTTATTAGTGACCTTTATTTATTTTTTGTTAATTTTATTAAGAAACAAATAACAATGAGACAGTTTTAAAACTGATTAGTAGGACAGTTTCAATAATTAAAACATTGCATATTGTTGTCTTTGTAGTGGTTATTCATAGTACAAGATGCAG
>NDGN011469872.1:0-26161 GCA_002564285.1 Tympanoctomys barrerae | reverse complement strand
CTTGTTTTGAGATTTTGTGCCATTGTTTTAATATTTTTTCTTTAAAATAACTGATGTCTAAATTAAAAAAAAAATAGTCTTGACTCTAAAGTGCCTAGCTTTGGAGAATATTATCTCAATCATTATGTCTTGCTTTTTTAGTTATTATATAGATTAATAAGCACTTTCCAACCGAAATGTAATTGAGCTATATATGTAATTTAAAATATTTTAATAGCTACATTTTAAAACATGAAAGGAAGCCAGATGTATGGCATACACTTATGATAATAGCTACAAGGGAAGCTGACACAGGAAGATGGAAAGTTCAAGGCCAGCCTACAAAACTTATACCTAGCCTCAAAATTTAAAGTAATTTAAATTTAAAATAAAAGTGGTTGGGATATAGCTCAGTGATAGAGTATTTGCTTAGCATGTGAAAGGCCTCAGATTCAATATGCAATAACTGCAAAAATAAATAAAAAGTAAAAAGGAAGACAGGTACAATGGTACAGACCTGTAGTCCCAGCAACTCAGTCCCCACTACCACAAAAATTAATTAAAAATAAAAATATACAAGTAAAGTTTTAATTTAGCTCAACTTAGAATATCTAGAATAATGCCATTTCAACAGGAAATCCATATGAATCATCAATGAGATATATATTTCATTATTGTCTTCAAATTTTTCCTGTATTTTACAATAACATCTGTTTGTTTAGTTACATTCTCATTGGTAGGGGAAAAAATCCTGCCACCCACAAGTTGAAGAAGGAAAGGTTTATTTGAGTTCACAGTTTGTAAAGTTTTCAGTCCATAGTCAGCTGCCTCCACAGCAGGGTGGCTTGGCAGAGGGGTTATCACAGAGGAGAACAGGTCTCCACATGGCAGGCAGCTAGCAGTGAAATTTGGTTCTTCTTTCCCTTTGTATTCCCTCCAGGCTACAGGCTTTTTAGTTCATGCCATCCATACCCCAAATGAGGGCCAGCCAGATAGTTCAGCAAATTAAAGTGCCTACTTAGGCAGACACAGAGACCAGCAGATTAAAGCACCTGCTTAGGCAGATGCAAGGACGGGGATTCCATCCCCGGCTTGCCATGCTGGCCCCACCCCCGGGGCGTGCTAAGATGGAGCACACCTGTAATCCCAGAGCTTGGGAGGCTGCAAACAGGAGGATAACTGAGTGCAATTTCTGTAGTGAGACCTTGTAGACCCTGTACTAAATACATATCCCAAGTGGGTCTTCTCTCCTCAGTAATTCTATCAGCTATGCTCAAAACTATGCTAAACCAACCAATGAATAAACTGTATCTCACATGTGACCTAGTTAGTCCCAACAACTCCACATGGGGGACATTTAGATATAAGCTAAAGCACAATTTAATATAGCCACATTATAAGTGCTTAAAAGTCACAGTGTGGCTAGTAGCTACAATTTCCACAATGTTATTGTGTGCTTGAACAGGTAAATTTCATCATATAATATAGAAAGAAACAATACATAACAATGCCTATTCTTTGACATTATTATTAGGTTATACTGGGTTGATTGGGGGGATGAGGTATGAAAGCACAAAAAAAATTTTACTTCAAAATGTTTGGATTTTTATTGATTATATATTATTAGTTTTAGAATATATAGCAATGTTAATATGAATTTTGTCCATTAGTGGAAATTCTTAAGAATGAATTTCCTTTGATAACATGAGTAGTGTAGATTATTGGAAAGCGTTTAGTTTTAGTATATCTATCACTGAACACCTAGACCCTTAGCAGAAGCTAATGCAAACACCTATTTCTCTTCAGAAATTGTTTCAAAGGTTATAAAATTAACACCTCAAGTAGCTTTCCAGAATGTTTGTATCATTTAACATAAGTAGTCTCGGATATGAGTTTCATTATTGTAAACTTTATTTAAATTTACTGAAAACTTGTTATATAATACCTTTTTATTAAATGTCATTTGTACCCTCTAGGTAAGCTATTACTTGGAAAGAGAATTCGAAAAAGATGAGAAGCCACGTGACAAGTCATATCAGAATGCAGTCCTAGAAGACTTCTTTAAAAAGAATGACCACGATGGCAATGGCTTCATTTCTCCCAAGGAATATAATGTGTACCAACATGATGAACTATAGCATATTTTAACTACTTATTCCACTTCACATATAAAACAATTTACTTTTCTCTATCTTGTGTTTTCTACTTTCCTCCCATGAGATGATACTTTTTCCCCAAAAACACATGGTAGTTTTTGTATAATAAATGTGAGACTATTTCGCAAATTTAACTCTCAAGGAAAGTATGATTATATTTCCTGTTTCTTTATTAATTGTGCACTCTGGAGTGAATCTGTGTCCCAGTAGGCAGTAATCTCCCTTCAGGATATAAGAAAATGTATCAAAATCTGCACACTCCTCCCAACGTTAGCTGCATATATAAATACGTAAAGATCCAAGATTTTAGATGTTAAAATGTGCCACATTTATAAAATATTCAGTAGGGAACTAGGAAATAACCTTTCATTCAATTTTGTATTCCATAACATTATGGATAATAGGATATACAAATGAGAACTAAAGAATCTGCCTTTGGTACACATGAAGGCAGACTGCTTGTTGGCGCTGGGGATATATAGCTCAGTGTCATAAGCACCTGCCTGGCAAGTGCAAAGTCTTGAGTTCAATCCCCAATACCACAAAAAAACAAACAAAGAAAAAAACCAAAGATTGTTTATCTCTGTCCTACAAGGAATCAAGATATTTTACCAGACCAAAGACTTTTTTACATCCTTCAGCAAGAATTAGTTCTAGATCTCAGAAATAATTATAAGTGTGTTATCTGTCTGCCTTCTCACAGGCCTTCATTAAATATCTACCAGCCCAGACTTTTTGTCTTCAGTTTTAAAACGCCAGGGAACTTTAGCTTCCAACTTCCCAACATAACGTTCTTATTAATAGCAGTGAATGATCATTACAAACTTTCCTTTTCAAAGAAGTACACATGTCCTACCTCCCTTAACTTTTAAATGACAGTAGACAGTTTTATGGAGACAAAACTGTGAACATACATCATCACATCACAAGAGCAATTAATGTCACTGTGAATTATGTAACTAAAACTCCATGCTGAACTCAATGTTTTTAATTTGATACTGCAATTAAACATTTAGGATTATATTAAATATTAATTTTTTTCTCCTTTTACCAAGGCTAAGGCACTAAGGGACCATAAAATAGCCACTTACATACATCTATCATCCTTAAACGTTAAATTAGAATCTTAAGAATAAAACATAAGCTAAGTTTGGTAACATACCTGTAAATTCCAGCTTCTCAGGAGGCTGAGGCAGGCGGCATCTCAAGTTCAGGTGGGCAACTTAGTGAGAAAATGTCAAAATTTTTTAAAACACTGGAGTTTTAGCTCCATAGGAGACCAATTGCCCTAACATGCAAAGTCCTGGATTCAATCCCCAATACCACAAAAAATTTATTTTTTAGAATTTATAAAATTGATACATTTAGAAAATCTTTTATCTAAAGTGATAGATTAAATCCCAAGTGATTATAAAGTGACTTGACAAATTTTTGAAAGATTGTCCACATTTTGAATTTTATATTTATACTGCTGTATAATAGCTTCTCAGCTGAGATCAAGTATATATTTATACTGCTATTATCAATGTTATTAATCTTGATAATTTATGAGGTAGACAGCAATGTTATCATCTGTACCTGGGGAAAATGATACCCACACAGGCTGTTCTTTCTTCCTAACTCAAAAGCAAACCTAGGCAATTTAGGGAAGGCTTATATGGCAATTTGTACTTAAAACACCAACAAACTATATTCATTTTTCTTTTTATTTCATTCTCTTATGCCAAATATCAAAACAAGGGACTGCATGAAGTCTAACATACTTCTGTCCATCCACAGAGCACTGGAAGCAGCCATAGACGGTCTCCCTTTTTAAGTTCCCCATTCCACAGAATATGCAAGGCCCTTTAGGAATGTTGTGATTGAGCAAGTTAACTCTTATGTGAGTCCCTTCCTTGAGTGAAATATCAGTCATGCTGAGAGGTTTGTCATAGTACTCAGAAAAGAGATCATCCAAGTAAAACTGTGAGCGAGAAATGGCATCCATCACTCTTCTATCTAAAAGAACAAAAGCAGAAATGGATTATAAGCCAAAATAAAAATATACAATCAAAGTGGCATAAATATAGATATGGGCATACATACATTTAGATATAGAAAGAGATATGAGCATAGGTACATCATCTGTCATGAAATGACTTGGCTATTAAATTTAAATTTTCCCTTAATAGATGAGAACTGAACAAATAACCTGACATATTAAACCAGAAAGAAAAAAAAAATCATTCAAAATATTCTTCAAAGTACATACTTCTTTCAAATAGTATATTTCTCAGTCTGTAGAGTAGTGCAAATGTTGCCGTTTCTTCCCTTTCAAATCCTCCTCTTGACACTGAAGTGACACAAAGGTCTACAAAACAATTTCAAAAAGATGTTATAATTTGAGTAATTGTTGTTTTACTGAGTATTTTATAGGGGCAATGAATTTTTGTATGGACCATTCATTGTGTACTTTAAAGTCAAATTTTACACAGTTTTTGAAAAGACATTCAGATGACACAAAATTCAAAAAGCTCAAAAGGGAGCTACTGCGACAAGTACGTCTCTAGCCCACCCTGCACCCAGCCAGTCTTCTACCCCAGAGGCATTGATATGAGGTATGCATCCTGGAAAATCCATGTATTTTGAAAGCATAAAGGAATATGTATAAATATGCATAAAATTCTCTAGCACCAATACTTACATACTACATGTTAGGTAGGATCTCTAGAGCTACCTCACACTTAATTGCTTCATAGTATTCTCTTGTATTATGTTGTACCACTGTGAAAGTCCACTTACAATGGTTTCCTGGCTTTTACTATCAGGATGTGAATATCCTTTACATGCCTACCAATTCACTTATCTGTAAGCTCTCCTGTAGGATGAGTTCCTGGGCACATAGGCCAAAGTACATGTATATTTTAGATTTTGGTGGATATGAGTTTACACTCCTCCAAGCAATCACTGTATCTCTAAAAACATGCACCCAAAGGATTTCAAATAGAATTTACTTACAACAGTTTTGTTTCTCAATATCCTATTCCTTCCTTCTACAGAATTTCAGAAATGGACAGAAATAGACATAAAAATGTTTATAAATTATCATAGCCAAGAATTCCCTTGCCTGGTCCTTTGGGCTATACCTGGCTTTGCGCCAGTTGCCAGGCAACTAACCTTAAAAGAAAACTATAGTTGCCCAAAGGATTACACCAGATGACAATTTTGGAGGAAGTATTTATGTATCTAAAGTTGCTTTTTAGGGAAAGTTGAAAAGAGTTGTGTTTATTTGATAAAAGTATAGTAAGTAAAGTTGTCTTTGGGTGACCTGATTAAAGCAATAAGACCTTTCAGGACCTTAATGTATACGTACCCCTACTTGCCATTCTCCAAAACTATACGAAAGGCATTGGTTATCTCCCCTGTAAGCCAGGGGACATGGATTGGATTTTAGCTCTTATCTATAATTGTAAGTAGGGCCACGGAGAGTCAACAGCCTTTATAAAGCAGCAGAAAAGAGGCAGTAGATAAGCAGGTCAGGGAAGGACCTTTCCCAAGCATTAAGATTGGCAGTACTTAAAGCATCCCTTTCCTTAATTGTTAGAAAGAACTTCCTATTAAATTTTCTTTTAAAATATAATCATTTGTCTTTCAAGCAGACCATCCACTCACCAAAGGCACCATCCAGGTAAATGAAGAGTTCAAAAACACTGAAAGCTATGGTTGTATGTGCTGGAAAAACAATAGCTTTGTCTCTTCCCTTAGGATTCTGTTCATCCATAAAATGAAACTAAAATAAATAAAATAAAATATTATTAAACAGCCTAACATGTCAGGATCACTGTTTTAGTTCTTAAACAAAACATCAAAGCAACAAAATGGAAGAAAAGCAACTTCAATGGAAGTAAAGAATTACCTCTTTGAACTAAGCTGTTTATAGAAGAGATGCAAGTGGTCCAACATGGACTCATGATCTACACTGGGGAACATTTTGCCACATTTTTCATTTACTTTGGTATTCAAGTCAATGAATATCTGCAGTAGAAGCCTACTGATTTCAACTGCAAATCTTAGAAAGTGACTGTATTTAAGTGCCACCTTGAAGCTTGCAGTCTAGCCTGTCTACTCTTCCAGAACCCTCACCGCAGCTGGCCAAAGTTTTCCAAAGCAATCATTAATTTATTTTCCAAAAAAATCATCAACAATCAAGTAAGTGCTTCAGTTTGTACCCCCACCCTGTAATCCAATGATAGTAAGAATCTAGTAAATATTGACAGCTAAACATAGGTACTGAGAAGAACTTTCATTTGCAGACTCCAAAATATTATCCAAAAAATTATCATTCAGCCTTGTGTAAGAATCAGGTTTTAGCTGGTCATAATGGTACACACCTGTAACCCCAGCACTCAGGAGGCTGATGCAGGAAGATCATTGCAAACACAAGTCAAGTCTGGGCTATAAAGTGAGCTCAAGGTGGGGCTACACTGCATAGGGAGACCCTGTCTCAAAAAGACCAAGAAAAAAAAGAAAAAAAAAACAGATTTTGTCCTGTCAAGTCATGAATGTCAAGGATAAACAGGATTATACTTGAGTTTAAAGTTAATTATTTTTAATTGTTTAAAAAGAATTTAATGCTGAACAAAGCATGTTTGATGTTTGTTCACAGATAATAGTAGAAAAAGATGGGGCTGGAGATATAGCTCAGCAGGCCTAAGTGCCTGTTTTTCAAGTGCAAGTTCCCAAGTTCAATCCCTGGTAACACACACACACAAATAAATAAATAAATAAATAATATAAATTTAACTTTAACAATTCAAAGTATGAACTGTATTACTTCAAAACAGTATCAAAGAATGCAACCTATCCCCTTTTTATTCTTAAAATAGCCCTTAAATAGTAATAGAAGGGCACTCCAGTATGCAAGTTATTTCACAAGGAATAGCGTTTTGAGTTATATTATACTTGTTTCGAATCCAAGTTTTCGTGCATGCTTTGTCATACTCTGAAATACATCATTCCTGTGCAAAACACTCTACAACTATAGCTCTTTCATCTCAGCGTTTGACAAAATGTAAGTCTCGTGATAAAGAGTACTTTTTAAAAATGCCCACTGGAAAATAAAATAAATAAATAAATAAATAATAAAAAATTTAAAAAATGCCCACTGGAAATTTGGCAGTGATGTGCTTTACCCGCATGGCTTCCCCTCGAATTCCCGCGTGGACCGACAGCGAGCACTGCCGCGTGGTTCTGATGCTTTCCATGACCACACACAGCACCGCCTTCCTGCTGCTCCTGGACTGACGGATCAAGCTGTGATCAAAGTTAATCTTTCTAAAATAAGAAAGGGGGCTGGTGAGATGGCTCAGTGGTCTAAAGCACCTACTTGGAACAAGCTTGACAAAGCACAGGGACCACGGTTCGATCCCCCAGCAGCATATGCCAGCCAGCCGCACCCCCCTGGTGGGCTGAGCTGCCCCCACACACATACATAAAATTTTAAAAAATAAATAAAATAAAATAAGAAAGATACATTCACATGATTCTGTTATATCATTATGTGAACCATTCATTATTCATTCATGGATCATCTCTACCAAAAGCAAACAAGGCAGACTTATTATAAATCAGAAAATGCACACCCCAAATCTTGAATAATATACCTTTCCTGTTTTCCTAAACATGTTTATATAGAGTATTTTATTCTGTCTGTTGAGAATTTGTAGTGGTGGATGCTTGTACTATATTTGCTGTGAGGTCCTGTATTTTTTCAATGTAATAATTTAGCAAACGTGCAGAACTATACTGATTTCATGGAACTGAAATCTTCTTTGACCCAAATGATTTTTGTATGTGTATCTTTATCTAAAGTTTCTCTATACTAATTTGTAGTATTTCAAACAAATAAATTAATTCATATATTATGTGAATACTGTAAACATTCTTTGCGATGAAGTTTACACAATTAAAAGTTAATGAAAATACTGAAGTATATTAGGATCATTATACAGACCGTGTAGTAATTTCCTTTAGCAATGTTGATACTTCCACTTCATGTTTGGTAACTACGCCAAATGAAGCTTTTACTGCAATGGAATCTGATCCAGTAACATTAATCCCAACGTCATTTACAATATGGTTGCCTCGACGTCCATAGAGTGAAACATCTGATTCATCTTCATAATTCAGTAACTGATAAGATGAAATACCTTTACCAGAAGGAGCATAGTATTTTTTAAATGTCTCAAATTTTTCTTACATAGGTTATATACAGTAACATTAATTTGCAATTAAAGACTCAGTTACTCAAATGTTAGTGCCTGTGAGAAAAATCAACATTTCAAACTAAGATTAAAAAACAGCAATTCAGCCCAACTACTTGGGCAGCTGAGGCAGGATTGCCCAGCCTGAGCAACTTGGTGAGACTCAGTCTTAAAACAAAAAATTAAAAGGGTTAGGGATGTAGCCAAGCGTTGGAGAACCCCAGATTCCATTTCCAAAACCACATATACAGAGAAAATTCAATTCAATTTTACAGTACTTAAAAAGAATACAAATTCTTTGTTCAGCCAAAGTAATATCTCAGCATCAAGAGCTGCCAGTGATTGAAAGGAAAAAATGTTTATAAGCAATAATTTTTTAAAATAATGATTTATGATCTATTTATTAATAAGTGAATTGTAAATACAAAATTTACTCATTTGACTATGTAAAATCAGTAGGATCAAATTAAAAAATGCATTAATCTGTCATTTCCCAAATTGATTTGGTTAAATCAACTTGTAAAATAACTGGTAGATTAACCAATAAGATATTTGATGGCATAAAAACTTTAAGACATTATTAATCCTAACATTACTACCATCATAACAAAAGTTGCCTTTATCAATGCAAATGTATTATTAATGTACTTAGTATATAAGACCTATTTTTAGGTAACTGATAACAGTTTCATGAATAGCCACTCCCAAACATTTAAACTTACCAGCTGAAATTTCTCTGTCTCCTAGGAGGATATCTTTCAATGTAAAGGGTGTTGAGGTAAATTTATATCTAGGAAACAGAAAGCATCGCTTCTTTTTTACCACCAGACTTAGAGGTTGGTATTTGTCGGCTTCACTGAGGCTTGGAACCGGAACTAATCTCCCTCCATCTCCAACTTGCTTGACGAAGCTCTTGGTAGCAGCAGCAAACATATTAATATCAAAATGTCATCAACTGCAACCCCCAGGTAACAAATTCATCTTGGCAGAGGAAAATCAATAACAAAACTAAGCTTTGTTCAATATCAAATGTAATTACACGCGGTAAAAATACAAAGTATGGTCTCAGGAAGATGTTTACCAACGTGCACATCACAACACTGCTTGTCTCATGTGCTCAGGTAATGAATAATAGATCGCTGGGGTAAAATGATACACTAAAAGCAGGTCTCACCGAGAATGCCAAAGGACAACAGTAAAACATAGACAGAAAGTGAGGTTAAGCATACTAACAATGTCTTTGCGGAGGATTCTTCTGTTGACTGCGATTCGCCAAGGGCCATAGCCCAGTCGCGCAGGAAGCACAAATTCCAATAGAAAACAAGGCCATTTACGCAGTAACATCAGTCCTCAATACTATCTACCAAGGACCTCGCCTAAAGGGAATTCTTTCACAGGTCGGCCAGGCCAATTTTGGCAAAAGGAAAGTACTGCTTTGAATCCTTATGGTATATAGTACACTGTGTGAGCATGTCATTCATTTTGACTCATGTTTACCATAGTTTTCTTAATACTGAATACAATTTCACAGAATATGTGGAAATAATTGTATGAAAATCTTTATAAAATACTAAAAGTCATTCTGCATATTAAAAGAAAAACACTATCAGAACGTAGTTGTTCCTTCCTCAGAATCAGATTATTTGGAGTCTTGCTGCACTTTTGTTTCATCATTATACCAGTTACTCAAACTGTAAGGTTTTGACTTGTTTTTAAGGCGTCTGTTAATGTGGGAAGTGTTAAGCTCCCTGCCTCAGCCTCCCAGACTGCTAAGAATTACATGCATGAACCACCATTATTCCTATCTTAATGTATTTTGAAATCGTGTCTCTGTGGTTCTTACAGTAAGTTATTCATGAAGGTGTAACATTGTTGGGTAATAACAATCAATATACATGCAGGAGGTAGAGCAGGTGAGTAGGTGAGTATAGGTTTAAGGCTCAAATAATAGAAATTTGCTTAACTAGGTTGATACTATCTCACTTGCTTTCAAATATCCAGGGTTCACATGCTACCAAAAGCATACTTTAATAATGTTCCTTTGGGAGACACAATAACATTGTATAATCCTGTACTTCACAACACCTAGTAAGTGCAGGGAGCTTTTTCCACAGGTGGCTAGCAAATGCCTCAGGCGACACACCTAACGTCGCCAGTCGACCGCCACCTAAAGGTGCTGCATTCCAGGCAAACGCCATTAAAACCAACAACCCAGGCAGGCAGAATCAGCCTCTGCCTGGATCCCGGTCTAGTCCACTGAAAGGTCTCGTTCACACCCAAGTGCCTCGCTGGGCTCCGTGGCCCAACATTCAGCTCGCAAGGAAAAACAAGACAAAGGCGCCGGCCCGCAGGATAGGGGGCTGCGCCGCGAGGCTCGGGCCGGGTGACAAGCCCAGGGGCTGCAGCTCTCAGGACAGGCTTCCGCGAACTCTCTAGCAATTGTGCATTCGGAATTTTACAATCTTTCCTCAAAGGCGCAGGCCCCACTCTGGACTCCGCATCCTCAACACCAGGCTTCCGGGCGCGCACGCTTCTAAGGATGGAGAGCGGAGGGCCAGGACCCCGCGATGCGCCGAGGTCGAGGCCGGGCGCCGAGAACCCGAACTCCGAAGTGGGGCGCTGAGGGGCGCGGGGCAGAGCCCGGGGCGGTGGGGTGGGGAGCGGCGGGGCCGAGGCCTGGCGAGCCCAGGGGTGGTGCGGGCTCGGCGCGGCGCCCGGGAGCTGGTGGGGGACGGGAAGGGGCGGCCGCGCTCCCGCGCCAGGCTCCGCCTCTCGCTCCCCTCCCGCCCGCCGGTCCCCTCCGCAAGAGGGACGCAGGCAGCCGGCGGGGAGCGTCGAAGAAGGCGGCCGTGCGGGAGCGCTCCTCTCTTGGGCCGGCCGTCGCGGGGAGCGAGGAGCCTCCGCGCCGCCGTTCCTCGCGCTGCTATCCGCCCCTTCTCGCCATGTCCCACAGCCGACACCGCGCGGAGGCCCCACCACTCCAGCGCGAGGACAGCGGGACCTTCAGGTCAGTGCCGGGCCGGGGCCGAGAGCGGGGGCGGGGCAGGGGCGCGCGCCCGCGGCATTCTGGGTAGAGCCCCTTCCCGGCGCCCCCAGCCCGCGGCCTGGCGCGCGGCCCCGCCCCTCTGTGGCTCGGATGGTGCGGGGTGCGTGGAGGGCGCCCCTGCGCTGGGACGGGGTCCCGGGCTTGCTGTGGGGGTGCCGCGCGGCGGCCTTCCCTGCTCCCCGGAGAATCCCGCGTTCGAGTCCCCTCCCAACCTCCTCACCGCTGCACTGTGGAGCGCTGCCGCAGGGAGACAGGTGCGCCCGGCCTTCGGCTCGGCGGGGGCCCCCCACGGGGACCGGGAGCCCGCGCTCTCCGCGCACCCCTGCTGGCGGTCCAGATGGCCCGTGCGCACCTCTGCGTGCCTCTCCGCCTTGACGTGCAAAACCCATCTTTTTCTGGTCTTGGCAGTTTGGGGAAGATGATAACAGCTAAGCCAGGGAAAACACCGATTCAGGTATTACACGAGTACGGCATGAAGACCAAGAACATCCCGGTGTATGAATGTGAAAGATCTGATGTGCAAATACATGTGCCCACTTTCACCTTCAGAGTAACCGTTGGGGACATAACCTGCACAGGTCTGTATGCATATTTAACCCCCGTGACCCTGCGGGTTGTCTGTCAGGTGTGGTGTTGATTTTCGATTCGGAAAAGTACCTCTTTTGCCAGCTAGGAGAAACGGCTCAGAAACCAAAACCTCTAGGATTTTGTGTATCATTAGAGCTTTGCAACTTCATCCAGTTTCCTCCTAGTTTTCTCTTTCCCAGATATGCTCAGAAACCAAAAAGTTATCTGGCAGTTCTGCAAGGCCTCTCATACGTTAGGGTCCCCCTTAATTTCCCTCAATTTCCCCCAAGAATTAGGAACGGGAGAGGTTCTGAGAGCCCTGGTAGTTGAGCCAGTAGGTGCTGTCCAGTATCATGGTGTATTCACAGATTATAGCCAATGTCAGGAGAAATGATACCAGACTTTTCTGAGTTTCTTCCCTTTTTTGCGGACACATTTGGAACTTTGGATCCATTGTACCACGATTTTGTGTCCATAACAAACGAGAAAAGGCAGCATGCTCCCATATCCTACACTGCATAACAGCTTTGCAGGAGCTTTGTTCCTGAAACTTTGCCCATATTTTGTATAAGATAGAATTTTGTTTGTTTTCCTTCCCAAGATGGGCATGATATATCACCCATGCTTGTAATCCCAGCATTGGGGAGGCTGAGGCTGGAAAATTCAAGGCCATCCTGAACTACATATGGAGTTGCAGGTCAGCCCTGGACTACAGAATGAATGTTCGTTGAGGTCTAGATTTGTTTTGCTTTTCTTAAAATCCACTTACTGGTTTACCCCACCACTCTCTGGACAAATACTGAACTTTAAATATGGCTTACCGTCTTGCTTCTTAAAAAGGACTCAATGGCAGCAATGATAACCACTTGGGTGCTCGATCAAATTGCAGAATATCAGTCCCTGTCAGATCTACGGGATTAGAATATGTTCTAGCAAAATTCTATGAAAATTCCTATATATGTATTAAGGTTTCAAATACTCAGGTTCATAATATCCTTCTTTGGCTTCCTCCCCTACTGCCCAGCTCTCTCTAGTCTGTCAAAACCTCCCTCCAGCCCTTAGAACTCAGCCATACTTGGTGCTTGGGTTCTTGAAAACACTGACCTGTGTGGCCTTTGATCCTCTGCAGATGATTTTTCTTTTAGAATGCTGTTCCTAATCCTCAGTGTTCTCCACTTTACTAGCATGTGCCTGTCTTTCAGGAGTCCATTTAGTTATCCCTTCCTTCATAAGCCCTTTCTGAATCCATACCAGGAGCTGGAGAGCTGCTCTGTGGTCCAGACAAGATCCTACACTAGGCTGTCAGCCCTCGAGGGAAAGGGCATGTTTAGGTCTATCCTATGTCCTTCCTTTCTGCATTAGTAGATAAAAGAATGTGGCTTGTGTGTCCATCTGTGTCCACTGACACTTGAGAGTCACATTGAAACTTACTCTATGAGTTTGAAGATTGGAATTCAGTAAGCAAAAGGATTGAATTTATATCTTACCAGATGTGATTTTTTTGCTGAAATTTAAACCAAATTTGCTGAAATTTAGCTGGGTCTTTTCCCCAGCTTTCTCTTGTCTTGCCAAGTGAGGGATACGGATTTTATAGAAGACATGTATATAAACTCCACTGTACTCAACACGTAGTCATAGCTGCTCAGAATAGAACCCAGCTGTCAGAATAAACTTCTGCAGAATTTGCTGTCCAACAGTTCTGCCATAAGTGGCTTCTTCAAAGGAAATGTCTTGCCATGGAAGAATTTCTTTCTTGTCCCAGAATAAAGGAAGAATAAACTGCTAAAGTTCATTTCTTTGGGAGATGTGGCATGGGCCACTTTATTACTACTTTACACCATAAACGTATATAGTATAATGTACAAGTACTGTAGAAATGATTCTTACATAGGCATGCATAGACTTAAATACAGAACTCTTAAAACTAGTTTTGTTAATGTATGAACTCTGGTATAGAGGAATGAAACCCAACTTGAAAGATTACAGGGATGAGTTCATGTTCTCTAAAACCAAAGAATGAATTTTGGAAACATTGGCGCTTAAGAGCAGAATGTTTTTATTGGGGAAAGAAAGCTTCTGTCCGAGAGAGGGACAGAAGGGGACCTGAGTGGGTTGCCAAGGAATCTGCCTTTTCTGGGGATTTTTACAGAGCAAAACCATGAGGTGGTCTAAGGTGGAAAACGTGAGAACTCACTAGATGGGACAAAACTATGGCCCACCAATAAGATTACAAGCATAAAATTGATTCAATGGGTATCAAATGGGGAAGCGATGAATACAGAACAGGGACTCTTCCTGTAGAGGCTTGGGTTGGTGACTTTTCCTGGCATTTTTCAAGGCATTTCATACCTATGTAGAATGTCAATCCCTGATGGCTATCCCTAGGGAGGTATGTGGCTGCATTTGTTTCGTCTTTTGTCTTGAGGTCCGGCCCACTGCAGAGGTGCCTGTTTCCCGCACAGTTGCAAGGTATCTTGCCTTCCTTATTGACTCCTTTGAGGGCCTAGCCCTGTCTGACTTCCTGTATTTCTAAATCAGCTGCCTATGACACCTCCACATGATGAATGCTTTATTGCAGTGTACTGTATGAGTGCATGTAGTGTTTGTTTTTATTACATGTGTTTTTAAAATTTAGTGGCTTTATTTTGTATCATGACAACATCTGTGCCACACAGTTTCACAGAAGGTAAAGAGTTTCTTTTCAAATCCTAACATAGGTGAAGGAACAAGTAAGAAGCTGGCGAAACATAGAGCTGCAGAGGCTGCCATAAACATTTTGAAAGCCAATGCAAGTATTTGGTGAGCTAAATTTCTTTGTATTCCGCAGCTCAAAATTGTCATGGCTGAGGTAAGATAAAATATTAAAACAGAGTGAATAGTTGTTAGTATTGTAACTCTGATGTTCTTTTTCTGTGTGAAAACCTGTCTATTAGTTATTTTCCTCATCAAGTCTGCTTTATTTATTAATGTATTTTTACTTTTTTTTTTTTTAGGGAAGGATCTGTAGGGTGTTCAGGGTCTCACTACTAGATTGGACTCAAGTGATCCGCCTGTTTACCGCCTCCCAAGAGCTGGAATTACAGGCATGCACCACCACACCCAGTCTCAGTTGCCCTTTAAGCACTCCCTGAGAGTGGGGCCAGCACAGCAGGCCCAGCAATTGAGCCTCCAGCCCCTGCGCCTGCTTGCAGGTGCTTTAATTTGCTGAGCTATTTGGCCAGCCCAATTTATTTTTAAAAGAGAGTTTTATCCATTTAAATCCATCAAATAGCTGTTACATGCAGACCATCATGGACTAGGCCCTTTTTTTTTCTAAGGGTTACTGTGGGGAGAAAACTAGAGTATCTGGCAAATATTAATGTTCTGTATTGGATTAGTTATTTCTACAGTGAAGAAAATAAGGAATGAGAAAACAAGCTGGTAAGGGATGAGCTAAAACTATTCCTTTAGGAATTCTTATTTGAAAGGATGAGGCAGCGGTTTTCTTTTATTATAGAATTATACCAAATAAGAGACTGCTAAGTGGGATATTTGTGTCATCTTTTCCAATTTTATGTCAGGTCATATGTTTGTGGAACACACATGTATCATTAAGTGATGTCCTTTGATTTGTAATGGACACACTGAAGACACTGTCCCTTCAGATTCTTCTCCTAGGTGCATAGAAAGATATTTAGGGATTCATCTGGTATAACTCTCAGCTAACAGAAGAGAATCACGAAATTTAGGGTATAATTTTTGTTCTTCAGCCATAGCAACACTTGAATTAAGAGCGTATTTATATTCTTATTCAGTGTTCCACTCTTTTTTTAAGTCATTTTAAGCCTTTGAGGTAGTTTAGAACTAACCAGTAACATAGCAACCGTCTAGATGAATACTTGTCTCAGACAAGCCTTTGACCTCTACAGATGATGTTAGTTCTCTGAGGTCACGAATTTCCACTGACTTTTGCTAGCTCTTAGGGCTTTAATGACAGGGCAGGTTTTGAGTAACAGCAGTCTGGTGAAGGGCATGCCATTTCTGTAAGGCCCAAAGGGTCAAGGACATTTGTAGAAATGAGTGTATATAGAGCGTTCTTTCTTCACGTGGACATTTTACTTTCTCATAGGGTAACAAACTTTACTATGTATCTGTGCTTCTTGACAGATAAGATGGGAATTAGTAAGTTGTAAGCAGGTGTAAAGTGGCCTGATTCAGTTTAGAGACTTCTCACTTCCACATCCCATTTATTTGAGTAGCTTTGGCATGCAGCATTACAAGGGAACACTCACATCTCATCGGCCTTGAATTCTGGTCCTTAGAAAAGAAACTTATAGAAGTGACAGTAGCTGAAACTCCTGTCATGGAAGGGATGTCTTTTCACTTTCCTAGGTAGTAGTAGCCTTGGAGTGCTGCCTATTCTATGTTTGGCATTGACCTCCCAAATGACTAGTCAGTTCAAACTACCTGAAAGAGTTTGTTCTGTATTCCTAATGATAATTCCCCATCTGCTGAAACTAGATTCCCATAGACTATGTACTTCATGCAGCACTGATACAGATCTTACTGGATGAGCCTAGCAATGAGCAGATGACAGAACAAATCTGCCTTCCATAGTTATCTGGATGAGAACAGCATTTATGATCTGTGTTGTCCACATTGACAGGCTAAATTTCCTGTCTTCCTTTTTTTATGTAGTTGTAATAATAGTGTATGAAAGTATATTTTTATTTAGTACTTGTTATAAATAACATACCACAAAGCTAATGTAGGTAAGTAGTACAGAACTACCATAACACCACTGCCATCAAAACTTTATTGAGGGCCAGCGAGATAGCTGGGCTGGCAAGATAGCTCAGTGGTCTAAAACACCTGCTTAGGCAAGCTTAGGCGAAGTGCAGGGACCATGATTTAATCTCCAGCACCACATGCTGCACCAAACCCCACCCCCAGGGTAGGCTGAGCCAGCCACAAAAAAAAAAAAAGTTTATTAAACAAGGAGTAGTTAGGGAAAGGATGGAAAAATTATGTGTATTTGTAAGAGTGTGTACTTTATGGTTATTTTTCCTTAAAGAGTTAAGCCAAATGTTATGATGGTTCAGGGGAGTAAAAAGGGAGGCTTCATAGAGGAAGTGACTTTTGAAGTATATTTTAAATTACAGACAAATCAGATTCCCATAAAAGTAGTTGGAAAAAAGGGCATTGATTGTAGAAAGAATGGCAAGACTTTAGTATCAATGATTAAGTAAAAAAATTTGTCACTTGTTATTTGGGGAAATTATGTTTTTAATAACGTTTTAAAAAAATGTTTAGCTTTGCAGTTCCTGACCCTTTAATGCCTGACCCTTCCAAGCAACCAAAGAACCAGCTTAATCCAATTGGTTCACTACAAGTAAGTTGTATAGCTTTTGCGTAATTGTTTTTGTCCATTGTTTCAAATAAATCAAAAATAATACAGCGACTAAGACAAGCCATTCATATTTTGAAGATAAGATCAAATACTTTGTTTTCCAAGTTAAGGTCGTTAGAATTTACAGAACTAACTTACTTTGTATTTATTCATCTTTTTGATTTTCTTCCATAGACAGTGTCTGTCTGATATGTGGAATTACCACTTGAAATCAGAGGGACCTCAGTACACATAGGTAGTGTTTTATACCTCAAGAGTGTTTCTTACCACTTGCGTGACAAATCTTCTGCTTTGGTTGAAACAGAAGGCTTTATAAAGAGCCAAAATCAGATACCCTAACTCAAGAATAGAGAAGTAGTCTGCTTCTACCAGAAAACACACACACACACACACACACGTATACACACATGTATATTCAGCTTTGAGTTTCTGCATGCAGTGTATCCTTGCAGATGATCCGCGAGTTCTGGTGACCACTTCTCTTTCAGTCATCCAGCCAGCCTTCAGGCTCTTTTCCTGCTCTTTGAGCTTTTCTGTAGTTTTTCTTCACCTCCTCTGTGTAACTCCACTCAAGTCTGTCTATTTGTTGTCTCTGTGTCCCGTCTGGAACTCAGGGTGTCATCTCCTTGGGTGTACCCAAGAGGCTGGTGGTGGCCCTCACACCAGCACTCACATCCTGCCTCACTCCAGCTGAGTGGGAGAAAGTTATCCATAACATAGAACGGCTTCTGTTTGGTCTTGTGATATAAAAATATAAAAGGATGAGAATATATGGGACATACAGACCCCACCCTCATTTTTCTATTGTGGAATACCATCATTCTCAAACAATAGGCGTGAAAATGGAACAAAAATCAAGAAGGAATGTCATTTATGTGATAGAGCCAGTACGCTATCAAAGTCACTATTAAAGCCTCATCTCAATGTTATAGGAACTGGCAATTCATCACGGCTGGCGGCTTCCTGAATACACCCTTTCTCAGGAGGGAGGACCTGCTCATAAGAGGGAATATACCACAATTTGCCGGCTAGAGTCATTTATGGAAACTGGTACTTACTTCTTGTAATTAAAACATTTGCACTGTTTTCAGATGACAAATGGCCACAGAAGTGATTTTATAATATCTTTTCAAAGGAGAGCAGGTGCATTCGGGGTGGTGTGATACCTTTCAGGCTATGATACCTTTTCAAACATTTCTGTGAGGAAATTGATATACTCTTTTTTTTTTTTTACTATCTCTAAATTGGTAGGGTTGGACTTAAGTGTAAATATTTGGCCTAGTAATACTTACATTTCTTAACTTTATGCTTTTAATTATAGATTGTTGGTTAAAAAGTCAAATTATGGTTATATATGTTAGCCAATCTTACTGTTACATTAGTCACTTTTAAATACAACTCACTTGGAAAAAAAGCAATAGTAAATCTTGGAATTTCTACAGATATTCTAGTAAATAGGAGTTGAACGGGACTCCTATTTCCATTTTCATTTGAAAATAAAATTATTAATAAGAGACTATATGGCAAAAATTGCAATGAGAATAAAATAGAAATTATCTTTGATTATAGCTCCCATGTTATAAAATACAAACTATGAGGAAAAGTGTTCACTTTATAGAAGTACTAAAGAGAATTGTCCTGTTAACTTCTCTGGCATTTTTTTCATCATTTTTAATGTCCCTTAAAATGGGATTTTACTTTAGTAAGACACTACTTTTGAGTACTAGGCAACTGTTTCCCTAGAGAGGTTGTGTGGGCCATGGTGGGGATTCCAGAGACCCCCAGCAGGTCCTTGACTTCAGAGGTTAAGCACATTACTTCATCTCTCTGGGCCGCAGTTTTTAGATCTACAGAACAAAAATACAGAAGTAGGTATTTATGCTGTATATATATATGAAGTATAACCAACAAAAATAACAGGTTGGTACAGATAGACTAGAAAATAAAAGGCAGGAGGGTTTTACACAATGCCTTACACATTTGATCACCTCTGTAGACGCTAATTTTTTAAATCTACCATTTCTTTTTCTTTGTATAGGAAAGGGGGCATCAAAAAAACAAGCCAAGAGAAATGCTGCTGAGAAATTTCTTGCCAAATTTAGTAATATCTCTCCAGAGAACCATATTTCTCTAGTGAGTAATGATCAGACAGTTATGATGTTAATGTGATGCTGTAGGAAACGTTCCTTGATTTCTTGTTGTATAGCCACTTATGAGTTGCAGTTCTTAAAAATCTTTTTTAATCTTTTATTTATATATACAGTCCAGGTTCTAGCTGTTTCCTGTGATGTGAGCCAGAGTCATAGGGGTGATCAAGTAAGAGGGTTTGGGAAAAATAGTAAATTCAGAAAATAGAGTAAGATCTAGAAGCGATAGTTCAGGTGGGGGTGTAGCTCAGCCGTAGAGTATGTGCTTAGCATGTACGAGGTCCTGGGTTCAATTACCAGCACCTGAATAAATAAAAGTGTAGGCCATTAATGCCGTTTTTCCTCACAGTGACAACACATTTCGTTTTCATTCGCTCCTTCGTTATCCACACTGAGCGCTGGGACAGTGAGTGTGCAGCCTGTTCTGCTGAAGGGTCTGTAGCCTCCCGAGACAGGAATGGGTTCTCCAGACAGCGCCTCACAGAGGGCGGCGTGGGAGCATTAGAGAGGACTCTAAGCAAGCCCTGGGCCTTCAGAACTCCAGGAAGCTGTCCGTGGAAGCCTGTAGGATGAAGATGGGGAACAAGAACCCCAGCCAGAAGAGCATGAGGCCGACCCTGGACTGAAACATTGTGTGTAGCCAGGACCCAAAATGATTTGGTGTGTCCAGAGTGGGTTTGGAGGCAGGGGTCTCAGACCCTGGGGCCAGGAAGGTGAGGAGGGATCCCATCGGAATGGGACTGCTGTGAGGAGATTGTACTTTATCTTCAGGGTAGTACAGAGTCATTCCGGAACTTTAATCTGGAGTGGACAAGATCTAATTTGGAAAGGAAGTAACTTGGCTGGATTTGAGGAATGAATACTAGTGTTGAGAGATCTGCTAGAATGCCCTGAGAATGAGCAGATGAGAAAGAATGTCCTAAACTAGATACAGAAGAAAGGAGGAATGGACAGCCTTAAAAATCATTTAGAGGGGCCAGGGAGATGGCTTAGTAGAATAAGCGCTTTCCTGGCAAGCGTAAGGGTCTGAGTTCAATCCCTGGTTCTGCAAAAAAAAAAAAAAAAATTATTTAGAAAATGGTCATTGTGGTGCATGCTTGTAATTCTGGCCCTCAGGAGGCTGAGGCAAGAGGACTGCCCCAAGTACAAGGATAACCTTAGCTACATAGCAAGACTCTGTCTCAGGAAAAAATAAATAAATCATTTAGAAAACTGGAGTAGAGAGATAGAATTGATTGCCTATGGGGAGAAATAAATATTTTTAGATTGACAACTACAGGTGGCAGCCCTAAAGGGTAAACAAGGTGGTTGAGTAGAATTTGAAGAGGACAGGGCATGCTGAGATAGAAGTGTGTGTGTGAGATACATGTAAGGAAAACTGTTGAGGGCTGCACCTGATACAACATCTGAGGTTCTAACATTCTTAAGTAGGTACATCTTGTGGTACATTATCTATGAAAGATGAGGCGATACGGCGGGTGGGAAATAAGGCCCATCTGTAGTTAGGACAAAGACATGGCTTGTTTTGTGAAAACAAAACAAACAAGCAAAAAAAGACCATTTATAAATAAGTAATATATCTTTGCATTCTTTAAAAAGAAAATACATGGCATGTACTTTAAAAAAACAAACAAACTGGACAACAGAGAACAACAAAATCACAAAGCAGTGACTTTAGCTTCTGTCAGATCTTAGGATCATTTCCAGGGCTGTTGAAACTCTTACAGGCCATAGTTGCATATTTTGTAATAAGCATCTACACTTTTTCTTCCAAACCAGTGTAGCACTCTGGAACCTGACCACACCAAACCCCAACAGGAAAAACAACTATGAGTCAGTCTCCCTGAAGGCGGAACACCTTTGTAAAATATTCAGCAGAGCATTGAAAGAGTAATGTACTATCCTCAAGGATTTGTTTCACACAGAGATACTTCAGTTTGTGTAGTTTGTTACTCTAACCACTTTAGGGAGTCAGAGAAGAAGAAACAGGTAATCCTCTCAGCAGGAGTCAAAAAGATGTTTTCTAAACCTCAGCAATTCTTACTGGTAAAAGAATTTTTAAAAAATCAAAATCATGGTTACATGTTTCAGCATTACACTTTTATTGGTAGCAGAAAAAGACTGAAGATGCCCACTAATGCTACTTGTATTTGACCTTGTTCTAGAGCTGCCAATGAATATGATTAGACGAGAGAAAGCCATAAGAATTTGGAAATAACAAAAGAGGAGTTATAAATGGTTTTTAACTGCAAATAATACAATTGTATCCTTCTAAAACCCTAGAGAAAATGTACTAAAAACAGAGCATTCATCAAGGTAACTGATCATAAAGCTAATATATAAGATCAATAGCTTTGTCATTTATTTAGAGTTATTAAGATAGCAATGAAAATAATTAAAATCAGGAAGATAAAAGTTATCATTTCGGGGCGGGGAAGGGTGAGACTGGAGATGGGTGCCTTCCTATTTCTGTAGTATTTGACTTTTTTTTACTGTCCCTACAGGTCAGTTGGATTAGCAAAATTCTGGCTGCTTTATAGAAAAATAGAAAACTTATCCTGAAAAAGTATAATAGAAAAAAAACAGTAATTTTATTTATGAATACTGTAGTAAGATCTGGAATATAGAAATTTCCATTTTCGGTAATAGAGAAGGGCTACTGTATATATGGGAATAAGTTAAATATGCAAAGACCTGTATGAGGAAAAACCCATTGAGAGCTATAAAAAACTGAACAAACACGACTAGTATTACAAATATATAAAAATGTAGTCTCTCAGAATTTATTTTGGACTTTGAAATAACTTTACTGTCTGGAACAGTAAACTCTCGAGAATAGTTAAAAAAAAAAAAAAAAAAAAAAACTAGAAAGGAAGAATATGGGGTAGGTAGTCTCCCACCAAAGAATAAAGCATATCATAGAAATGCAGTCATTAGGACAAGTTACTGAAACAAAAAAGAGAATCTAGCCATAGGTGTAATGCATAGGAGACCACAGTATATTGTGAATGGTGAGGTTTCAAATTAATGGGTGAGAGATGGATTATTCAGTAATGATGTAGAAACGATATACAGCAGGTGTGGAGCTAGCTAGCTAGATGATAGTCTCTGTATATGACATGTGCTTAGGTTACTATCTCGGTTCTTATACCAAAATAGATTTCAGATATGTGAAAAATTTAAACATAAAAATTAAGCCTGTATAAATATTAGAAAACATGGAAAGTCTTTCATTTTAAAAAATTCTAGTGTGAGGAAAACTTTTTAAAAGCATAACTTAGGGGACTGGGGAGATAGCTCAGTAGAATAAATGCTTGCCTCGCAAGTGCAAGATCCTGAGTTCAATCCCCAGTACTGAAAAAAAAAAAATCATTAATACTAAATAAGAATAAATAAAAACATAACTTAAAGACGTAGCTTAAATTAAAAGATTCATAAATTTGATTAAAACCAAAAATTTGTAAATAAAATCAAGAGATTTAAAGCAGTGTGGGAAGAAATTATCTTGTACATGACTGCCGGAACTGTTTTCAGTGCTTTTCTACATCAATAGAAAAGAGCTTACTGAAAGAGATACTGAGGCCGGGTGTGGTGGTGCACATCTGTAATCCCAGCACTCAGGGAGATTGAGGCAGGAGGAACCTTGAGGGTTTGAGACCAGCCTGGGCTACAAAGTGAGCTCAGGGCCAATCTAAACTGCACGGCGATACCCTATATCAAAAAGACAGAAAGAAAAAAGAGACACTGTACATATGACTAAAAAAAATAAGAGTGTTAATGTTTCTTTTCACTGATGCAAGGTAATCTTTTAAATTGGTGAAAACTATAAAATTTGATACCATCTCATTGGTGAGGGTGTAAGAAAGTAAGTCCAAGACCATTGAGGAGACTCTATCTTGGTTCAGAACTAACAGAAGTATTAATGTTCCTTGACTGGGCAGTTCTTCTCCTAGAGCTGATTCTAGAGAAACTCATCCAAGTGTAAGAGATTATTGATTACAGCATTATCAGTAAGCAACAACCTAGAGATAATCTCGCATGCATAGTTGGAGACTGGTAAAGCAAGTATGTGCTCATATGGAAAACATGAACGAGATGTACAGGAGTAAACTTTCATTTTTGTTTTTTTAAAAGATTGCGTATGTGCGTACTCTTACATGCACACAGTGTATCTAGAGGGGACGTGCTAACAGCAGGCACCATGGGGGAGAAGAGTGGAGGAGGGCTTCAGTGAAGTGGTGGTAAAGAAGAGACTGCTCTTGATTAAATATTTCTTCACATTACATGTCATTTTTTTACTATGTAAAGAAGTTATTTTTGGATTAGTGTATTTTTTGGTTTTGTATTGCTTTGTGTTCTTTTGGTGTTGGGGTATTGAACCCAGGAGCTTGCGTGTTGCCAAGCATGCGCTCTGCCACTGAGCTACACCCTTGGCCCCTAGAAAACAACATTTCTTAAAATTCTAGTCAAGGGATATAAATTTTCATTTAATAAACTTAACAAGTTACTCAATTCTATGTCATCATAATCAGGCCTGTGATCTTTTGAAAATCCTCCACTTGTGTCATGCTCATTAATAACATAAGACTAAAGGCAGTTACCCTACTTACTTCAGAAAGTACTTCCATTTTTTTTAATAGTGTATAAAACAATTTGAAACCACAAACTAATACGGAAAATTAAAATATTCTAAGGCCAGAGATGGAAAGAAGAGGATATGAGGCTCATTTGAGCAACTTGTTTTTCTCAAATCCAGCTTATACATTTTACCTCTTTATATCTTTGTTGTTGTTTATTTTCTGCTTTACAGCTGTCAGTTATGATTATTGGTACTTAATACAAAAATAGAAAGTTATACAAATTGTGTTAGTTTGTAAACTGGTCTACTAAGGAGATTATTTCCAAATTTGTTATGTGATCTTTATATCTTTTAATGTAACTATCAGAAAATTCAGCAGAGAAATCTTTTTATTGTACACAAACATGGGTTTTGGTTTTCTCCCCAAAGCTAGGTCTCCAGAAATGTTTCTTTAAAAAAAGGTGGCATCCGCATGGGGAAAAGAGAATGAGAAAGGAAATAATGGATTAAAGACTTCCACAATTCCTATTCTAATGTTTCTTATTCAAAAGTATTTTTAAATATGATATTTATTTTTCACTTTTATAATGTTTTTTAAATGCATGTACTTATTCACACTATCTCATTTAAATTGGGAAAATAACCAACTGATACGCATTTAAATATATATTATGAAGCAGGAAATGTGAGTACTTACTGAGTCCTTCTGATTATATTGGTGTTACTGTTGGAACACAGTCCTAGTTAGGAGTCTAAACCCTTCTTTCTTTTTCCAGACCAATGTAGTAGGGCATTCTTTAGGATGCACTTGGCATTCCTTGAGGAATTCTCCCGGTGAGAAGATCAACTTGCTGAAGAGAAGCCTCCTCAGTATTCCAAATACAGATTACATCCAGCTGCTTAGTGAAATTGCCAAGGAACAAGGTTTTAACATAACGTATTTGGATATAGGTATGATTTCTTCCCCTTTGTCTTACTCACCATGTATTTCTTTTGTACAGTGTGTTTGAGAAACAGACGTTTCCATTATACCTCATTCCACTGATCAAGGATTCTATCTGTGTGTAATTGCTAGAGTAGTAATATATGTATACATGATTGATGTTTTTCATTTTCGTGGGTAACAGCATATATACAGTTTTAGAATAAAATCAACAATACCGAAAAGTTCTAGTTTCACTACATGCTGTGCCCTGTAGTAAGAATATTTCATGTAGTAACTTTGTAAGTCCTCACATTATCTCTGAGTCCTGGTACTCTTATTTGTAAGTGAAGAAGGTAAGACATAGAAAGGGTGAGAAATGGTCCAAGATCTCAAAGCTTGTCAGCATAGGCCAGGATCAGGGTTGAGTGGCAGCCCAATAGCTGAGTGACCAGCCTGGGGGGCAGCTTGACAATTGAAGAGGTACCGCTGTTTCAGGTACCAAGAGTGTGAGGGCAGACTGCTTTGCTCCGTTCTCGGCAGTAACGGGTGAAAGCCCAATTCATAGCTTTATCCCATCCTATATTTTTAGTATTTCTCCAGTCCTTAGTTGTTTCTATGGATAAATATGGACAGATGGAAAAAAAGTCAGTATGGATTTAATTCACTTTATAAAATTGGTTAAGTGGTGTGTTTGTACGCACATGAATATACTTAAGGTCTTGACTTAATGGCTGTATAGCATGTGAAGAATTTTGTATCCCTGTTCTAACCTCAATCAGATGTCAGAATCTACTTTATCAGCTCTGTCCGCCCTTGGAACAGTAGAATGTTGAGGGTAGGGCTGGCTAACCTTTCAGAGTTTTCAATGATACAAACAGCCCACTGTGGCATGCATGCCACAGGTTTGCCACCACTGGTTTAGGGCTGCACAATGTTTGCCTGGCAAGCGTGAGGTCCTGAGTTTGCTTCTCGATACCAAAAAAAAAAAAAAAAACAACTCCTATGCTCTCTGGATAATCCTTGCTACCCTGGGATTTTTTTTTTTTATAGGTACAAACCTCTGTTGTTTTTTTTTAAAGTCAACAGAAAATGGATATATACTTTTTAAAGTTTCTAATACTAGAAGATATC
>NDGN011469871.1:0-16470 GCA_002564285.1 Tympanoctomys barrerae | reverse complement strand
AATCTGCCTCCCAAGCTGCCCATGCTCTCTCTGCTGGGTCACCTGCTGGGTCACGGCAGGCCCTGCTCTCACCGTGCTGCAGCACCAGGGACACATCAGGAGCCTGAGAGGCTTACGGGGACGCCTGTCCAGTGCCCTTCCAGCGCCATCACTGACGGAAATCCCACGGGATAGTGGACTCCATGGCAGGGATTAGCATGCCGCCTGCTGTGTCCCGGGGTGCCGGCAGCTGCTGCTTGTCACGAGCAGCTCTGGTAAGGGCAGGACTGAAGACAGGGACATGGAGCCCGGGGTGAGTGGAGGTCCCACTCTCACTCAGGTGGCTTTTTCAACGCTGTCTGTCTGGGATGCACCACAGGGCAGGAAGTGGCTTCCCTCTAGCAAAATGGGGACAGTAAGTGCAGGCCCTACCCCTGCATCTGGGCAGCCTCCAACAGCCTCCCTCCCCCTGCCCTTCCGTGGCTCAGTGACCGTGGCCAGGCCCAGTGGCCTCTTGGCATCACAGTGGTGAATGCAGTCCTGGGTGCTTCTTCCCGAGGGAAGGTCAACCTTTTCAAGTCTGAGCCAGTGGTCACCACTGGGGGCACTATTGGGCCAGGAGGAGTGTGGCAAGAGAAGGGCAGGGAAAAGTGGCTTTTGAGCAACACATCCTGTGTTACAAAGAAGAACCGGTATCCTTTCAAGTGCTCCCTGATGTTTTGACATCTGACAGCAGACTCAGCTCTGAGATGCCCTGACAGGTGTCACAGGAGACAGGCGGAAGCTGATGACTTCGCCCTCTTCCTGGAATGCCCGGAGCGGGAGCGGTTCCACTGCCCGCTGCCACGCCCTGCCACGGGCTCCCTTCACCCTTTTCATTCCCCAGAGTGCCCAGCCACCCTGAGACACCTCACAGCCACGCCTGGCTGCCCTGGTGGAGGTGAGGCTCAGCAGACAGCCGTGGCGGTCTCCCACTCGCCACCCCGGAGTAAGTGGCCCAGAAACCTCCCAACACTGCGCAGATCCGGAGCGGTCGGGCCCGTGGTGGACATCCCAGCAATTCCCCGCCCAGGCAGCTGTGGTGAGCACAGCCAGCCCCCACAACAGGCCCCAGGCCTGCGGCAGCCCCCACATTAGCCCCGCCACTTCCCCAGGGATGGACCTAAACTACCAGCCTGACAGTTGCTGCCCTCCTGAACACCCAACCCACTCGGGGGGTGAAGCACTGGGTGTCTCTGTTCACCGCCCTGGTGGACACAGCAGGGCTGCACCCATCAAGGCTGGCTTCCCCGGAGCTCACGGCTAGGCCAGGAGAGCCCGCGCTGCACACCCTGCTGCCCAGCAGGCTGGGGCTCACCCTGGACAGGGTATTCCCCTCCTGCCCAAGGGACGCTCAGCTGACCCCGCGGGGCCCAGGATGCCATTCCAGCGGTGCGTGGCCCACTGGCTCGTGGACATAGGAAATGGGAAGGGCGAAGAGGAGCCTTGGGACAGGCCTCACCGCCAGCTCCAGGTGCCTGACCCTGGTGATCAGCAGCTGTGGCGTGGCGCTGCCCCCTTCAGACAGCTGAGGCTCCTTCTCCACACAAGCGGGGGCCTCACCGCACACGGGGGTGATGGGAGGATGCTGAGCTGCAGGGCGAGCTGCTTTCTAGGAAAAGGCCTGGCGGCACGACAGGTCAGGGGACACCCCCCCTCCCAGCCCCCCTTCCTGTCCTCTCGCGGCGCAGGCGCAGCAGGAAGGCACGGGCAGCCTTCTGGCTCCTCACTTTTAGCCCTTCGTTTCCGGTGATGCCGAAGGCTCCGCCCACAGCAGCCCTGTGGCCGGCCGCCCTCAGGCCTCCTTCCCATCTCCCATCCCTGTCCCACTCCTTTGTCTTCCTGCTGCAGCTCCAATTATCTCTGCGAAGCTCCTCATGTGAAAGGGGGTCTCTAGGAGCCGGAGCCACCCCTGCCTCCCCGCACGGGCCTGACAGTCGGATCAGAGGCCCTCGGAGGGATAAATCTTCTTTATTAAAGTCCTTTGTTTCGGAGCAGCGGCCCGCCTCCCGTGTCGGCCTCGCTGGGGAGGAGCAGGCAGGCGGGGCACGCAGGGAAACGTCTTCAAACAGCTATTCATTTTGAAAATCTTCACCGGATGAAAGGTGCTCTCAGCTACATTTGTCAGAGTTGTTTCAATTCATTCAAAGTGAGGTTCTGAGTAAGGCTTGGGAAGGCGCCCAGACTGGGAGGCAGTGGAGAGGCCCTTGTGGGGAATCGGCCAGGCACGTGGGACCCTTACAGGGACAAGGGGACACTGCTGCACAGGGACGGGGACTCCAGCCGAGAGATGGCTCTCTGGGGTGGTGCCCTGCGGTCGCGGCAGGGCCGGGGGCTCTGAGACCAAAGCCAAACCAGAGCTGCCAGGGGACAGCCGGCCGCAGGCGCCCGTGACCCCTCGCAGGTGCAGTTCTGCGGTGGAGGGCTCAGCTATTTGCAAGTGAAGAGTTCTGTGGGCACCATCAGCTCCGACTCAGATGCAAGGAGAGAAGCGGACTTCCACGCTGCAGGCACACCCCGCTTGGGCAAGAGCCTCTGGCCCTCCCGGGCGCGGGCCGAGCTGTCCTTCTGCCCCGAGCCTGGCTCCCTCCGCGCCACCCTGCCGGCAGCCCAAGGCTCAGCGCCCCTGGTGAGCACTAACCCCGAGCCTCTAGGCCACAGCGACGGCACAGGGCCTCCTTCCACAGAAATGCCTCCTGGCCCTTGTAATTTCAGGGCGCTGCGTGGTTTTCACGGTGCCACCTTCCCGGGGGCTATGTCTATGCCTTTTGCCTGACCTTTGGTTGTAGAACTCCAAATGCCACCACAGAGCACCAGCCACCCTGATTATAAGGAACAGCGTGGCCACGCTCTGTGCGAGAGTACACAGCCCTAAGTGTAGAGCGGAGGACTCATGAGACGCAAAGCTTTGGTAACGATGCCCGGCCCAGCACCAGCACGGACTTTCTCGTGCGGAAAGGAGCACGCCTAGGGGAGGTTAGCACCGAGACAGGGCGAAAAGGCGCCCGGAACCCTCCAGCCTGGGTGCCGTGGACAGCAGCCCGCGAGTCCCTGCGTGGCCCCCGCATGGTCCTCACGTGGTCCCTGTGTGGTCCCCACATGGTCCCCACGTGAAATGACACTCCCATCCACAGCCAGTGCCACCTGCCAAAGGCTGGTACAGACAAGGGGCGGAAGCCCCACACATCCACAGATCCCACCACTACCCCTGAAGTCACCTACTGAGTAACTTCTACCACAAGATCTACAGCAAAAAAAATAATAATAATAAGTTTTTAAATGGCAAAAAAAAACCATCTCCAGGAATTTTAGCTAAATGGTGATGTCAAACCGTGCTTCCTGCCCTCCCGGGGAAAGGACAGGTGAGGGCAGAGCGAGGTGTGTTACCCGGGCCAGCAACACCGGTGACCCCGGAAGAGCCCTGCCGCCTGCCAGGTGACAGGACGCAGGGCTTTAATAAACTGAGGTTCTGAGTTGCAAACTTATTAGCAAGATACTTGGCTGCTATTGAAATAGGAGTTTTTATTTTAATTTATATTGTAATGAATGCTTATAATAGTACTCTACCATAAACACAAACAGCATAATCTTATAAAATTTTCATCTTTATCTATTTTGGGGAGAAATAGTCCTGTCTGCCTAATTGAAGCATCTGTCATCCTGACGTTAAATAGTGCATCTTTGGTCCTTTTATTATATTGTGGCATTTCTCATACACTGTTAAATTGAAATAACGCGCTCCCTTGAAGATAAAGTGAGATAATAGGTATTTTATAATGAGGGAAGAAGAGTCAGCTCGCATCGGGGCTAAGAACTGCTCTCTCTCTTTCCTGGAGTTTGCGGCCCTAGAGGGAGCTTTGGCTCATCACATCTCTCAACGCTCCACTAAGAGGAGAATCAGATGAGAAATATTTAGACAAGCGTCGGAGCAGTGATTGCCCACAGCCAGCGCTCTGCGCCCTCTGAGAGCCACTGCGCGGGCTGCTCAGCCGGGCGGGCCTGGGCCCAGCCTCTGCCAGCCTCGCCCTCCTCCCTAGGAGCCTGCTGTCCCCGGGAGCGTCTCCATCTTTGTGTGCTAAACTGTGAACATTTCCAAATGCTGGCCCCCACTCACGCTCTGCTGGGGGGTTGCTGTCTGGATACGCACTGGCCATAGAATCACGGCTTCAAGTCGGTTACCTGGAGCCTCTCTCCAGCGCGTGAGCTCTGGGCAGCCACCTGCAAGCCCTCCTCCTCTGCACATCAGACATTTACAGGGCTGAGCGCTGGGTCCAGACCCGCCAGCTTTGAATCCCGGTTCCTCTGCACCTCGGGATGAAGGGGGCACCCCCCCACGTCTTTCCACACTGCAGTTCCTTGTCTGTTGAGCCAGGGTGGCGAAGGCGCATCTCAGCAGAACTGGCGCCTCCCTTGCTGTGTCCTAGGGCATCCATTCTGGTTGGAGAGAGCTTATTAAACCTCTCTGCGGTGATATACCATGGCAACCGGGGTGGTGGTGGTGATGGCGGTGGTGCTGCTGGTAACAGTGGTGAGGAAGCTGACAGCAGGGTGATGGATGATACAATGACAACCAGGAAGCAGCATCAGAGGGCGCTTGCTACGTGTCTGCACTGCCTTCAAGTGCCTGATCCACAGGCATTCATCTCTTCCACCAGCTACCCTAAGACACAGGGACAGCGATGACAACTAGGAAATTGGGGCATGCATTATTAATAACTAGGCCAAGGCCACCCTCCAGGCACGTGGCCTGGCTGGAATTCAGACCCTGGCAGCCACCCAGGAATCGGCATAGCTCAGTCTCCCTGCAGTGCAGAGACTGATGCGCCTCCCCCTCTGAGTAGCCCCAGGGCGACCCTTCAGGAAGAGGGTGCCTCCTTCGGGCATCTCCTGGGGCAGCCAGGCAGCTCAGACTAGGTGAGCTCAGGCCCAAGGACAGCCTGGCTGCCCACACTTCTCCAAAGCCAGGGGCCGCAGGCCTGCAGACCTAAGCTCAGTGGTGAAGGTGTATTTGGAGGAGGGAGTGTCTCTGCAAGTGGGGAGTTCAGTTACATGACTGCTACCGAATCCTGCGTGGAAGGGGCCTCCTCGTGCCCCACCAGATGCTTGGGAAGATGACAGCTCATGCAGCCGTTTATCTACGGAGCCAGAGACGGCATGCTCTGCCGTATCATTCCTGACACTTCTACTCAAGCCCTCGCTGACCAGTAAGGCCAAGGGCAGATGTGGGGAGCCCCAGTGCATTTAGTTCAGGTCCCTGAGTTACAGTTTTGAATGTTTAAATTTACCAGCGTTTCTTGGCATGGTGCCGCCTGTTACCTAACAGTCCCCTCTGCATTCTCTAAAAGGAATCAAATGTGAATTTCCCGAACCCACGAACCATGAGAGCCGCATCCACACCTCTCTGATGTAATGGAGAGTGAAAGATAGATTTGGCTTGTTTTGCAATAACCTGTGGGTAGCAGGTTTCTCATAAAATAAGTCATCTACTCAGTACTGCAGAATAATCACATTAAGCGCATGACCCTAAAGACTCTGGCTTGGATAAGGACTTTGTGAAGCAGAGTGACGGCGACGGTTCTCACCCGTGTCACGGCCCTGGAAGCCGCTCCCAGATGATGTCCCCAGAGGCCTCAGCCCCTCGGGCAGGGCTCTGTCTCATGGCTGTCTGCGCTCGGGTCTTCAAACAGGGACAGGAGAGGATGTTACAGGCCTTCCCCTGGGGAGCATCAGACGTGCTCCAGACACACATGTGCACGCTCGTGTGCTCATGCATGTGGGGCATCCACGTGCCGCCATCACTGTGTGCACAGACATACATGCACATGAGCAAATGCTTGCAGACTCAGAGACAAACGTGAATGCACCCAGGGTGCCTGCGTGATGTGCACACAGTGCGCGCATGCTCATACACGTGTGTGCATGTGTGCAAAGTGCGTGCATGTGGGCACACATCCACGCCAGTCTTCACATGGATGTGCATGCTTCACAAGCGCATGGGCCTCACTGCGCAGGCATGGTGGTGCCTGCACGCGCACATGCACTCATTTTTTTTCTTTTTTGGTGGAGCCAGGGATTGAACTCAGGCCTTTGCACTTGCCAGGCAAGTGTTTATATTGAGCCATCGCCCCGGCCCCTAAACACATGCACTCATGTGCACGCACACACACCCGGCACACGCATGGCTGCCCCACTGTGGACTCTGCGCCGTCTTCACTGCACGAGGCCACGCCGCCTTGCCCTCCTCTCATTTCAAGGCTCTGCCAGCAGCTCCGCTCTCTCAAGGGGCCAATAGCTTGAAGCCTCTAGGAGCCGGAGTGAGTGGAAAGAATCAGGAGAGAAAGGCTGTTTTCATGAAGAGCCGCCAGCTGTCATGAGGCACTTGGGCAGCTCCAGCCTGGTGTGTGAGGCTCGACCCAGGGAGGGCCACCGAGCTCCATCTCTCCAGACAGCTGGGAAGCAGTGAAGGATTCTTCCGGGTAGAGCTTCAGGGTACTAGGAGGGTGGCAAAGTGCCCACTGCCTGGAAAAAGAGGGCTGGCTGCACCCCATCGCAGCACCCTTCTAAGGACTGTGCCCTCCCCACACAAGTGTCCCTCAAGGGCGTCAGGCAACACTGCAGCAGCAGCAGCACCCCTTGCTAACCAGGACCCGGGAACTCAGACCCAGGATTGGAGTCCAGACACAAAGGATGCTGGGGAGGATGTCAGGAAGGGCACGTGTGCTGGGGGATGGGATCCAGAGCCAGGCAGGGGAGGGAACAGCAGTCGATGTCCCATGTGTGTCCCCAGAATGTGGAGCAAATCTAGGGTGACCATGCCCCAGGTGTCTGTGGCCTCAGTGAGCTATACAAACGCCACTGCCAGCCTGACCCACCCTGCCATAGGGATGTCAGCGACCTGTGACGGTGGGCTCGTGCAGGCCCCAGGCCCCAGAGAAACCTGGCTGCTCATTGCCAACCTTTTCAGAGTCTGCAGCCTGGAAACAGAGGGGCTGGGGGACCTCCCAAGATCTCAGAGTGGCGAGCCTGGGGGTCCACCCCGTCCAGCCCTATAGGGGCCTGGCCCACACACACTGCCGCCCATGAAGCTAAGTGCCTCCACACTAGGCTCCCTCCTCAGTCTCTAGGTGGGCGGAGCTGAAGACCTGTGGGTGCGCTGGATGGGCTAAGCCAGGCCCCGCAGCCCCGGGGAGGCCCTGTGCTGCAGGAAGGCAAAGGGCTGCTGGGCTTGCGGGGGCCAGTGGTCCTGGCAGGGCCGAAGGAGAAGACAAGCTAGCTGCCCAGAAGCCGGCCCTGCCGTGGCCACCCCACCTGCTCAGCCCCCGGCCCCACTCCTGTCCACACGGGCCCAGGAGCTTCTGAGTGCCGCGTGGCTCCCCGCGCCCACCCCCAGGCTGGAGCCCGCCCGTCCTTCTCTGCCAGGAGCCGTCCACACGAGGCTCCTCACTCTGCAGGAATGTGCAGCGACAGCCGTGCCCTGTGGAGTGTCGGGAGCTAAAGCAACACGACCGGTCCAATCTGCGCACGTCACCCTGCACCAGCTGATGCGTGCTGAAACGCTAGAAGTCGCGTCCTGATAAATTACTCTCCTCCCCAGTCTCCTTGTTACAGCCGAAGCAGTGGATTGATTTTTTTTTTTTTTAAATAACCTGCGTAGGCGAGGGCTACAGACAGGAAGTGACTCCAGGTTCCTATGTTGAAGCCTGCATCCCGGGGCCGAGGCCGCAGGTGGTGACAGCAGTGGTGTTCTTGTGACAGGAGGGATTGGAGTCCCTCAGTCCCTACAAGGTGACCTTGCTTAGACTCCCGGCCCCCAGATTGTGAGAGGTGAACATCTATTGTTTAAGCAGCCAGGCTGAGGCAGAGGCTGAGCGGGCTTCACGCCCAGTAGCCGGGCTGTGCCACCCTCCTGGGCTGTGACAAGAAACATTCACGAGGCAAGGGGCGTCACCCCACAGAACGGTGCTCTGGGCAACCCTGGAAGCTGCCAGCTGGGGTCCAGGCAAGGTAGAGCCGTACGCCCCTGGTGGCCCAAGGAGGAACCCTCCCTGCCTCCGCTGGACCCTGGGGCCTCCAGGCATCCTGCCTCGTGGCCACTCTCCAGTCTCAGCACCTCGTGGCCATGCTGGGCGAGTCTGTCCATGCAGGCCTGGCACCCTGAATCACTTGCTTGGAGCTGACCCTTCCCTGTGGCCGTTTTGCGTGTCCCCAGGACCCGGGACCACATCAGCCTGCTCTGGGCACCATCAGAGCCCAGCCCCAGCGCATGCTTGTCCTTGGCGATGGCATCTCAGGACGCTGTTCTGCTCCGTCTTCAATCTTGCCAGGTAGCCTCTTTCTGCTCTGTGCTTTCTGCTTCTTCGTTAAGGCTCGGCTCTTGTGTGTGGGATCGGTGCCTTCCAAAGGCGGCCGCAGCAAGCCGGCAGGGCGGTACCCAGCGGCTCCCACCGGGCTTCAGCCTGCTGCCGCCAGGCCCAGGAAATAAAGCCTCTTTAGTACATTTCTCAGCTTGAGGAGTTTGCTTATGGAAGCCTGGATGGCCTGAGATGTTCTTCTGGAACGGCAATCCGTGGAGATCGGCTGCCTCGACACCGGTGCAGCTGCGAGGGGCGCAGGAGAAGCCACCAGGCGCCTCCTTGGAGGGACGGCGAACACCCTGATGGATTGTGGCAGCTATCCCAGCTCTGTGGCTGCACACGAACTGGTGAGATGCACACAGCAAATGGGTGGATTCCACGTATGTGGATTTCATCTCAGTAAAGTTGCTAAAGTGAATATTTTAAGAAAAAGAATTTGGTGCCATCCACCCTCTCTGGAAGGATGTTGTGTCCAGTCCTTAGTGTTGGTGACAGGGCCCGGTCCTGTCCAGGGCTGTCCTCCCTGCATTCGTTATTGCTAGCCCCCTCCCACTCCAAAGCCTGGTCTCCCGTGAGGAGAATCCTCCCTCCCATGGTTTCCAGGATGTGGTGATGACTGAGCTGCGGCTCCAGCGCAGGTCACAGCGGAGGACAAAGCCACAGTGGTGTTTCTTCTGCGGCCCCTGAACTAGAACTCAGAGCCCTCCCGCCTGGCCACTGCAGGGCACCCTCCCCAGCCCGGCTTCCCACAGCAAGCCTTCTTCCACTCCTCCTGCCTCGTTCTCCTCCAACCACCCAACTCCTGTCCAGGGGAGGAAGGGAGCCTGGGGCTGCTGGGAGCCTGAGTGGGCGCCTTCTGAGGCTGCCGAGGACAAGGTCGCTTTAGGGGTGAATAGGAGCTGCTAAAAGCTGTCAAGGCAATGAAATGGAAAATGCTTTCCAAATAGGCACCTCTGTCTGCTTCAGAGAGCGGCTTCTCTTGCATCTCTCCAGGGTCAGCAGCCACAAGGAAGTGTGAGGTGGAATCGGGCTGGGCTGGGTGTTTGAGGACTAGAAACCCACCCCGAAGGGGCCTTGGGGAGGGTGCCCAGCCATATCTGCAGGGTGCAGGAAGGGGAGGTGCCCCCACTGCCTGCCCGCTGCCCCCTCCCGTGCCCCGTCCCTGCGTCCTTCATTCCTTCACCTCAGCTCCTAAGGAAGCAAGGAAGCCGGCAATGTGGGGCTAGCAGGCAGCCAGGAAGGCCAGTCGTGGCCCCCGGGGACCCGATGTCCACCCAACACCTCCGGGCTGTGCTTGGCTCTAAAAGGCTGATGCCAAACCAGATGTGAGCTAAATAGATACGGGAAGTGGGGAAGGGAGAGGATGCCCAAAGGACATTTGGGGCGAGAGACACCAGGGACAAGAGCAGAGAAAGAGCAGGCAAAGGGGGACGGGAGAGGAGCATGGAGCCCCTGTCCTCTTCACACAGGTTCAGGGAATGACCCCTCCTGGGACAACGCCACTGAGCATAGACTTGCTGGGCTGGCATCGTGGGCCCCACACCAACTGGGCGTCACCAAGCACAAATGACACATGTCCTGCACACCAGTGCGTGCATGGACCAGCAGCTCACACCTCAGGGCATCTGGACGTCATCACAGAGGCCAAGACGCCTCGCCCACAGTGACCGCCGGCAGGAGGACGCCCCTTTCTCCACTGCGATCACCCTGAACACAGCCCTCTAGGTCTCACTCGCAGGCTGGACTTTGGCGGAGGTCCCAGCAGCACCAGGAAACCCTGCTGGGGCCTCCTCGCTCACACCGCAACCCACACCCGGGACCTGCACCCCTTGCGGGTCTCCCTCACCCATGCCCGTGCTCCCAGGGCAGAGAGGCTGGTGGTCAGCTGCCCGCTGCAGGAGCAGCAGCTGGAGCTCCAGCAGGTCTCAGCCCCCCGGGGCCCTGCACCTCCGTGTCCCGAGAGGTCCCTTGGGGACCCTCCTGAGCAGGTCACGTTCCCAGTCAGGAAGCAGCTGTGCTCCTCCTGTGGAAACCTTGGCAGGCCCCGAAGACAGGATCAGGACAGGGTGTGTTCCTTCGAACTGTGTGAACAGAGAGAAAGAGGAAAGGTCCCCAGCGCTTGTGCCCTGAAGGCGGCCTCCCACCCTGAGGAGCTGGCTCCTTCCCAGAGGGCTGGCCGCTGGCTCCTGCTGAATTCTATGTGTGGCACTTGAGTTGTGTGCCGGGAGGGGGCTTCTGGCCCCACTGCTGCAGGGTCTCTAGGTGGGGGCAGGCGAGGGGACACAGGGCTGGCTGAGCAGCCTCCGACCCTCAGCCTTCCTGACCCTGGGGCAGGTTCCAGGTGCAGGGAGGCTCATCTCGGAGATGGCAAGGTCAGGAAGGATACCCTGCCGCTCCCTGCATGGCTGCTACGTAGAGACAATCAACTGCGGTCCCCCGTGGGGGTCACAGGACCAGCGTGGCCATAGGTCTCGGATTTCCAGGGCAAGGCCCCACCTCTCACAGGTTCTGCATTACACTCAGCTGCCGGTCACACTGGTGTCTTAAACTGGGCTTCCATAAGCCTGCACTTATCCATCGGTCTAAGCTCAGCATATGCTGCAGAGCACTGGCTTTCATACAGGGCTTTAAATCGGTCATCTCCGAGTCACCCTGATGCACAGGGGCACCTGAGGAGTTAACGTGGCCTGCACAGGGTGCCCACAGACCCAGCGGCTGGACGGCCCCAGCTGCCTGTCCAGAAGCCGCGCCCTGGTCCACCCCAGCCAGTCCTTGGGCAGGAGACTGGACGTCAGCGGGTGAAGAGCAGACGCTCCTGACCCTGGAGTGGAATAGCCTCTCTGTCTCCCGCTCATGCCAAAGCCTGATGGACGCTGGCCTCTGGACTAGGCGGAAAGTTTATTTAGAGCTTTTAGCGGGGCCTGGGGGCCAAGGCTATGTGAACAAATATTCCCCCAGCTGCTTCCCCTGGCGCCAGGATCTGTAAATAATACCACGCAATAACGAAAGTTATGAACCGACAGTTCTCACCGAGAGAAGAAAATATTGGCAAATAAAAACGCTTGGTGCCCAGAACATAAACCACCGCTCCTCCTGAGATTGATGAATGCAAACACTTATCTTGGGGTCCCAGGGATGCAGTTGGGGGTCCAGCTGGGGTGGCTGCGAGACAGACCCCAACCCGGCCGGAGCCATTTGTGAGCCGAGCCCACCACGTGCCCACCAGGGGTGTTTAATTGTTCGTAGAAATGATTTGCTGGGCCTTTAGCTTTCTTAATAAACTGGGAGGGAGGGGGGAGGAAAGTGGAGATCCATGGGGCACTGGTGTTTTACCTCTCAAATTAATAAAAAGAAACCCATGGTAAGGAAAGAGAACCAGCCTGGAGTGAAGGGGGAGGGGAAACAGAGGAAGGAGAGGGAGCGCTTTCGAGGAGCAGATTTCCTGCAAGAGGGAGACCCCAGCCTCCCCAAAGCCACCTGGACACTGCGTCCACGCTTTCTGGCCATTTGGCTGAGCACGAGCCCACCCACGTGGCTGATTCGTGTCTCTCCCTTTAAGGGACAGGAGCACTGAAAATCCGAGGGCACAGGCTTAAGAGGCGGAGTGGAACATTGCAGGCACCCCTGCTCCCTTTCTCTTCCCACCTGTGCTTGACACCTCTGGGAATGAGGCCAGGTCTGTGGCCCAGGGAGGAGTCCAGGGGTGAGGCTGCTCCCGGCTTGCATACAACTTCCTCCCCGGCTACGCTGCGCAGCCCTGGCAAGCAGTAGGTGCCCAGTAAGTAAGTGCTGCGGCAGGGGCCCTCCTGAAGAGAGGCTGGCCTCTGAGAGAAGTCACAGTAGGAATCTCTAACTGATTAAATGTTAAAGCCCCTCCTGGGAGAGGAAGGGTAACCAGCCAGCATTGCCCTCGGCCCCAGCCTTCGGTAGCGCTGTGCTGGGCCCAGCCCCTCCCCGTGTGCCACGCACCACAGGGCCCCCAGGCCTCCCCCACTGTGGCTCCCTGCACACCGGCCGCCGGCCCCAGCACGTCAGGGCCAACGAGCCCGCCAGCGCCGAGGCCGAGGCTGGTATGATTACTTCTGCCGCCTCTGCCCAGGGCTGCTGAGCCCACGCTGAGCAACCACTGGGCAGAAATGTCAGCTCCTAAATCAAAGACATACATCACCGGCTGCCCAAATTAACACGTTTTATGGCGCTGTAAATGATTTTATGATAAATAGAAGCTGAGGGTGATGAACCGGGTTATGCAATCGCTCTCATTCCCCTCAGCACAATCCCGTTGCTTTCGATCCAGCGACAATCCGGGCAGCGTGGGATGACATTTAGTTACACAAAATTGCAAGCGTGCCTTTCTTCCTCGCTGTTTTCCCTGCATAAAATGAGGATTAATGCCCCATCAGCGGTGCTGAGGCCTGGCTCAGCCGTGGGCTAGGACGCTGCGCCCCTGGTCCCCGCTGCGAGCTGATTCGGAAAGCTCTGGAGCCGTGGGGGTCACATCTGGGAAGAGCAGGAGAAAGGGAGGCTGGGAAACAGAGACTGACCCGCGCTGGGCTCAGAGAGTGAGGGGACAAGAGGGATTCCAGACCCCCCTAAGGCCTGGCCCACGTGTCCGGGGAGAGGACTCAGGACTGCAGTCCAAGGCTCTGGAATGACTTCAGGACACACAGCCTCTAAGCCTCTGGTTTCTGTGGCCTGAAAACAGCCACCCAGAGCTGGACACAGTCACAGCTCTGGGGACCACACACATCCTGGGCACCTCTCTTCCACTACACCCTGCCACCCCAGCTGGAGCTGTGCCCTGCAGCCCTCGGTGAGGGTGACCCCCGGAAATGTCCCCAGCCCAGCTTCCCTCTGCCAGCCTCTGTCACATGCGGTGACTCAGAGTTGTCTCCTCTGTGGTGGGAAGCTCAGTGCTGGAACCTGGGATTGTGGTACCCAGAGGGACGTGGGGAGCCAGGTGAGTGACTGGACCTGTGGGCTGAGTTCCACCTGGCTCAGCACTCTGCCAGCCCTTTGTTGGTGGCAGCAGTGTGTGTGGGCCTACCCTGTAGGCCAGGCAGTCTATCCATGGCTCCTCCCTGTGACCTGGAAGTAGTTCGGGGCCAGCAAGGACATTGGAGTGAGTGGCTGAGAGCATGCCCCACACAGCAGCTCCGAGAGGCACACTGGGTCCTCCCACGTGGACCCCTCCCATGCTGCCACCTCGCATCTTCCCACAGGACTGAGGCACCCAGATGCTGCCTTCTCTGCAGACAGTGCCAAGGTCAAAGGTTCCATCCCAAGACGGCCTCAGTTGCCAGGAAGTTTCAGAACTGGGGTGTCACCCCTGAGCCAGGCTGTGTTTGCTCCCCAAACCTGGACTTCCTCGGACAGCAGCTCCAAGCAGCTCTGACCAGCCTCCTCAAAAAAAAAAAAATAATAATAATAATAATGCAGAGGAAGCAGGGCTGCCAGTACCTAGGAGCCAGAGCTGAGCTGGAGGCCCCTGCCCAGTGGGCACGAGGCAGCCTGGGAACAGCATTCAGGAGCACCGAAGATGTACCCCACTCAGGGTGTGGAGTTCTTCCCTTTCCCAAGACCCAGGGCACCTGACTGAGCCCTGGAGCAGGGGAGAAGGACACAGCCAAGTGGCTCGCTGGCCCTGAGTGACAACTCAGTCACATTCCTGTCCCTGGGACACAATACCTGACACTGCAGCTTAAGGCAGGAGCAGTGTGGCCTGGCTCTGGGTGTCAGGGGTTCAGTCCAGTCAGCTAGCTCTAGCTTCGTGGCAAAAGGGTGGAGGAACAGGGACGCTCCAATCCTGGCGGCCCGGATGCAGAGCAGGGCCACGGGACCGGGCGGAGCCAGGGACCAGGTCCAGAGCCAAGGCCACTTCCCAGAAGCCTTGCGGCTGCTCCTGCCTGGGAGACGTGCCCAGCAGTGAGTGAGGTTGCTGATCCTCCAGGCAGCTCCTGAGCCGTTCAAGTTGATACAACCAAGTTTAACTGCCACCGGGCTCACTCCAAAATAAATACTCAGAAAGGGGCAAAACAGAGATAGAAAAGCCACAGAGAGAGAGAGGTAGGTAGCACCACCCAACATGGACACCGACAGCTCCAGGAGCCATGGCTTGTGGGCGACCCTGGTGAGTGAGCAGCACTTAAGTGTCATGGGACACTTGAGGTCACCAGGCAGTGACAGGAACAGCAAGGCTTAGGGGTGACCAGCTGAGTCCTCCTTCACAGAGAGGGTAAACTGAGGCCAGGAGGGACGAGGAGGAGCTCCCCTGTGGAGCAAATGGAGACTCCAGATGTGAGAGCATCGTCCACGTGGCCATGCAGCAGGTGCAAGAGGCGAGGCATGAGCTGCTCCTCGGGGAGGCACAAGAGGACCTGGGTGACGGCGGCAGGCACAGGAGGGGGCAGCACTTGCAGGGCTGGAGTGGCCACGGGGGTGGGGGCGAAGCACCGGCTCCCCCCAGAAAGGACTGCATGCACAAAGAGCCCAGCTGTCTGGGCTGATAGGAGGGCACACCGTGGGCTCCCCAACTTCACAGGGAGGCCGGGTACACCTCCCCAGGAGCCACAGGGCTGGAGCGGACACAACACACGTCACTCCCAGTGGGGGCGCCCATCTCTCTGTGAAGTCCTGCAGCCTCTCCCCAGGCAGAAGCAGCCGCAAGGCCCCTTGTGCCAGACAGCGAAGCTGCAGGCTGGAAGAGCCATCCCAGCCCGGCCCCCTGAGACTGAGCCTGAGCCTGGTGCACAGACCCCACCAACACCCCACAGTGTCTCTGCTGTGACACAAATGTCTGGCCACAACAGAAGAAGCGTAGCTACAATGACAGCATGGCCTTGGGCTACAGGGGAAGCACAAAGCTGTTCACCTAAACATGAGCCCTGAGTCATCAGACAGGAACAACAGCCCTGCTGCAAACCAGGGGGAGCGTGGGTCTCAGGCAGGAAGAACGGGAACCCGGGCATCTGCTGGACTTTCCCACAAGGTATGGAGCCAAGTTGCTGCTCCGAACAACCGCAGCACTCGCTGCCAATCACAGAGACGCGGCTTTCAAGCAAACACAAGAATTTGGGGACACAGGAGTCCTCCGTCGTGAGCTTGGCAGCTTCCCAGGATTCCCAATGCAGCAGATGGTGTCATTAGCCAGTGTGACATGTGACACTAGGGACACAGGAAGAACTGTGAAGAGCAGGGGATAGACGATGGCCACTCTGAGCTGACCTGAGCCATACGGGGCGAGAAGTCACACAAGGACAAACTTTATGGCCCGCCCACAAGAGGAGGCCATTAGGTTTCAAAGCCAAGCTGCAACTAACCTCTAAAATTCAACCACTTGTTGATCTGCTTTGAATCAATGCGGAAAGCCTGCAATCACTTTTTAAAAAGCTAGAAAAATACTCAACATAGTCCTCTGTTTTCTAGCTATGTATCTGTGTGGAGCCATATTTTCTTCATCTATTTCAAACACAACAGCGTATTGTGACAGATTGAATTTGGACGTGGTTCTGAGCAGCCAGCTGTCCTCAATTAAGCCAGGCATTAAACCCATTTCCTAAAAGGTAAAACACAGGGATGGGGAGGGCTGCACAGCTATTCTTTTTACAATGTGTTATCTTTGGTAACATGTACTTGAGCTTGCTGTTGTTCTTAAATGAATTAATAACTTCATGAGCTTTAGCTTTCTCCCATTTTGTCATTAGTGAGGTGGGTATCCACAGAGATAAGCCTTATGAACAGCTCTTCGGGAACCTCATTCACTTTTAAGGATGCGCCTGGTTTCTTTTTTCTTTCTTTTCTTTTTTTATTGAGAAACAAATAGCAATGAGAGTCTCAAAACAGGTTAGTAGGACAGTTACAATAATTAATACATCGCATTTTGTGGTCTTCGTAGTGGTTATTTGTAGTAGAAGATGCAGACATATCCTGTCTAAACACTATTAGTTCAAAACTTTCTTCTCATTGAACTAAGAGAGAGTAACTGTATATCTATGCTATTTTGTATATACAGATACAAAATGGTCCTTCTTTTATGTCCCCTTTTTTTGTTTAGTTTTGTCAGAGAAGGGTATTCCACTGCCATTTAAATATTGTAGGT
>NDGN011469855.1:0-10812 GCA_002564285.1 Tympanoctomys barrerae | reverse complement strand
CCCCTAAAATACAGAAAAAAAAAGTCCCTCCTTCAAAGGGCAACCATGTGAAAATAACAGGAGTTGCTTTAATCCCAGGAACCTGCTCTGCCAGTGAACGCTGAGTTTCCTTGCTAATTTGTGGGGCACTCCAGCTGAAAGATCCTGAGTTCGGCCTCTTTTCGCGTCTCCTGTCCTGACTTCTTATCATAGAGGGTTACTATAGAAAGGCATTAGAGGTTGGAAAACTCTGGGGAAGATGGAGACACAGACACAGAAAGAGGAAGTTAACTTCACAGTTTTAGGTAATTTGTATCCGTGGGTATTGTTTGCCTAGGGATGTTACATTGAAGTACCATCAACATAGTAGTTTAAACAAGAGAAATGTATTGTTTCACAGTTTCAAAGGCTAGAAATCCAACATTAAGGGGTTGGCAGATTTGTTTTTTTCCTGAAGATTCTACTGGAGAATCTATTCCATGCCTGTCTCCTAGCATCTGGTGACTGGCATTGCTTGTCTCTATCTCTGACTTCATCTTCAGGATGTTTTGTCTGTATGCATCTTTATCTTTACATTTTCCCTTCATACACCAGTTATATTTGGTTGAATGACTTCATCTTAACTAATTATATTCAAATAAAGTCATATTCTGAGGTACTAGGGCGTTAGGTGTTCAACACATGACTTTTGAGAGGACACACTCTTACCTATAATACCATGTAAATAAGAATCACAGTAATACATAGGTTCAGGAACACTTTTGTCTGTAAACAATTCAGTTGGCAGACAAAAGTGTTTTGCAAAATTTTGCTTCCATTGGCAAGCTCCGCATTCAATGACAAACATGATCATGGTCGTTTTCCCCACACAAACACAAGTGCAGCTATCTTCTCCAAAATTGTAAAACAAATTGAGTTTGTAAACCGAGGTACCACTGTATATCTTTGTAGACCTAAGGGCAATACTGTCTCTTCAAAGATCATGCTACATGAATCCTAGAGATTCCACCAAACCAGGCATGGAAATGAATGCCTATAATTGTAGCACGTGGGAGGCTGAGGCAGGAGGATTGCTGTGACAAGGCCAGCCTACACTACATGGTGAAACCCAGTCTCAAACAGAACAAAGAAAAAAGAAAAAAAGCTCCATGAAATATCCTACTTTCTAATTTCATAGATGCCTGCCTTCTCCATAATGTAAAACCTGTATTTGATTTCTTTCAATCCCTTCTAAGTTTTACATGTTCACAAATGTTCAAGTTTCAGAGACTGAGATCATGGAAGTGCAAGTCTAAGGCAGGGTGAGTCCTAAGTTCCCTTCAGACATGTTGGTACGATATCAAGTAACTTAATACTCTGATATCCAGATTAAATTCTAGAAGGACAGCAGCTCAAGTCTTTAGAACTTTACAGTGACAGATTCCTGGGCCTTGTGTAGACCTAGAAAATACAGATTTTCTGTGTTAGGAAATGTGGCGTCTAAAAACCTGCCTGTTGTTAAGCTGCTGTGGTGATTTTGATGCAGCTGTATCCACAGGCCTGAATGTCAGAACCCATAAGGAAGAGGTTTCTTTGACAGTTTGGGCCCCTGCTTGCCAAGTCTCTTGTCATTTTACACGTTTCTTGGCCTTCTTCTGGGGCAATATGAAATATTTCTTAACGTTCAAAAGCACCATATTGGCAGAGCTCCATTATCATACATGCTTGAGAAGTGATGAGTTAATCACAGGGAAATAAATTTACTTACCTTTTCCTCAAAATAATTTTGATAGAATAACATATACCATGAAGTGGGGTAGGAAAAAATGGTATACAAAATCTTTTAATCTTACTTTAATAAACAGGTTTTAGTTTCCTAGGATACTTCATAAAATCGTCCTTGTGAAAAGCACATTTGGGGAAATGAAGTGAAATCTGAAGTCATTTTCAGGTGGCCTGCCTTTCAGCTCCAAGATAGTATCCAAACCATCTAAGTAATCTGAATATTGTCATTTTCCTCATCTATAAAATGGAGGAAATTTTCTATAAAATATGGTTAGGTCTTACTAAAATAATTTATTTCTGGTCCACATATTTATGATATCACTTAATATAAAATCTTCTTTACTCTGGTATTTTTCCTTCTCTGCCAAATGCAAGGTTGACTGTCTCTAGCAGTAGAAGGTGCTACGCTAGTCATCTGTGGTGAGACACAGAAGAATCACATTTCCTCAGCGCATCCTCCAGTTATGTGAGAGAGACAGGCATAGACACTTTTCTTTTTTTTCCTCTTTCTTTCTTTTCCCCTCTCCCCAATATCATTCATCCCTGTCTTTGAGGTTCAGAAGATATATGTGCAGCAAGAAATGCAATAAAATGTTAGGTTATTTCCCTATTTGTCTTCATTATCTCTAGAGAAAAGGTACACCAACATGAAAATCAATGAAAGATTTACTGTTCCTTTTTCCTTACAAAGAGAAAAAATATATATATGGTTTCTTATCAGAAAAATTTCGCCTTGGGTCCCTGCATGACTTGCGTTAAATTAAAATTAAGATAGAGAAATGATTCAACGACAAGTAAATGCAAAGTAGTAGGCATATTTAAAGCAACCCAAAGAACAGTTTCCAGCATCAGAGGATTTCTACGCTTTGCTAACAGTGGAAGACACAAAGGAAGAGCTGGCCCTCACACCCTGGTGCCCTCTCATGTGATACCCACATGTTCTTGGTGTGGGAGGGTCGTGATTCTAGATGACAGATTTAGTTTAAAGTCTTGAGAATAGCCTGCTGAGCAGTAGTTCTCAAGAGAATGACACTTTCCTCCTAGCTATGGTCAGCAGATTCCGCAATTAAATATCAGATTCTCAACTAAATGTGAATTTCAAGGAAACAGGAACATTTTTTAGTAAAAGGATATGCCAGGTATTGCATGGGACATATTTTTTTGTTTTTGTTTATTTTATTTCATTTTTTTATTTTATTGAGAAACAAATATCCATGAGGCACTTTCCAAGTTGATTAATAGGACATTTTCAATAATTGATACATTGCACATTGTTATCTTCTCAGCGGTTATCCTCTGCATGGGGCATATTTATATTGAAAAATTATTTATTTTTTCTCTGAAATTCAAATATAACAGGGTGTCCTGAATTTAATCTGACTGTCATGTTATGATGAGCTTTCTCATGATTTATGGAAGAATTTTTTTGTCCTAAGGATAGAGGGACTAGGGATTCCAGATGGGGCACCTCAGTGGTGCAGCAGTCAGTACATGGTGCCTGTAGGGATTCTAGATGTCGTGCATGGACTGAACAATCTCACGTAACAGAATTGTTCTACAGCCACATTGTTACTGGATTCTGGACTGCTGGAGTCTCCTTTTAGAGATTTTTTGTCTTTTCTGTCCCGATCAAAGAATTGAATGAATTAAATAAATTTCTCATTTATTAAAGGTAGGGAAAAACAGAAGGACAAAGGAAAACTGCAGAGCAAGTTTGGGCCAAAAAAAGAGGGCCAAAAAAATTAAAATAAAAAAAGTACACCCTACCGTGTAGAGAGGGCCATTGTGAGGAGGCGCGATAGGCACTGCTTAATGGTGAGCAGCTCTCCTTGTATCACCCACTCCTCTGGCTGAGGTAAGGTCTAGGCCACCCTACTGGACCTGTTCAGGTTCTTGGGGAAGGTCTGCATGCGGGTCGAGAGCTGTTCTACCCTTGTGTTCCAGCATCTTGTCATGTCTGCTTTCTCGGCTAGATTATGTCACATGTATCAGTGTAGGAATTGGGGCTTACACCTAATTATGGTCATTTTCTGCTGTTTGGGGGACTGCTACATCAGATTTATCTACCATGCTGCATGGGTAGGATTTAGTGGAAAAAGATCTTGATGGAAAAAAAAATTCTAAAATTTTAGATGACCTGCCGACTCCACCCCCTGGGAATGCTGAGGCAGCAAGACCAGGCATGATGGCAAGTGCCTGTGATCCCAGTGATGGGGAGACTGAAAACAGGAGGATATCTAGGGTCTGAGCTGCATAGACAGAGCCTTGCCAGATACATAAAAGTAAGTGGATAAATAAAATAAAAATAAAATTTTAGATGAGAAATCAAAATGGCATGACTATGCAAGCATCTTTCAATCTCTTCAGTTCTTCCTTTCTTGCCTCTCTAAATCCCTCAAGAAGCACAATATTGAATCTTGATTATGCTTTAAATGTTTTTAAAATGTAATTTTTCCCAAGGCTTTCAGATACTAATTGGATATTGGATTTATTTATTTGCATTAATCAAAGTTGGGTTTTGTGAGTCCTGATAAATCGTAAAGAGAAAAGAAATGCAGAGCTTGAGGCTGCTTCGGTTTATTAATATCACACCACCATCAGCATAAGCAATGACAATGTTGATTAGGGCTTCTAAAATAATTTATTTTTGACTGAATACATTGTCTTACCCAGTAAAGGACAGTTGTAGATTCTGAAGACATCCAAATATAATGATGATAGTTGACATCTTAAACTATTAGACAATTTGTTCAGGAATTAACTAGGTTTAATAATTTGAACCACTAATTATTTTTAATAATAAATACTAATTGAGTAAAATTATTTCTCGAGATGTGATGAGGTTACCATAAGGAAGGAAAAGATGAGAAACTGACAAAGACAGGTAACACGAAATGACAGCAGCATCCCGAGCATTCTTGTTATCAATTGCTATATAATAAATGCCCCCATGAAATTAATGGTTTAGAACATATCCAATTTAATTATAGGAATGTAGGCAATGTTCATGTGGGCAGTCCTTCTACTTTGTGATATACACTGGAGGGTGATTTCAGACCCATATTCACCACTTTGACAAGGAGAGTTAGAGCCAACTTTGGCCAGACAACTTGTCCTCTCTAAACAATCTTTTCTGCAGAATAACAGGGCTCTTTGTACAGTGACTCAGGGCTGCCAGTGTGCATGTTCCCCGAGAAGAAAAGAGAAAGCAATTGGCCTGTTGGTCCAGACATGGCTGTGGCATCGTTTCTGCTGTATTCTCTTACCCACAGAAGTCATAGATTCAAAGGGAAGAAAAATGAATCTTCAGAATGGAAAAGGGCCAAAGAGTTGATGGACAAATTTAATTGGTCCTACCAAATTTGAAAAAGAAAAGAAGAAAGAAGGTAAGCAGGATGGTGGATGCTCACTAGAGCAATCCTAGATGAAAGGATTGCCATGTCCATATAGACAAGCCTCAGAGGGAAATGGCCCTGTTCAGGATGAGCAAGAGGGTCTATAGCATGATGACAAAAGTTTTAGAGACCTAGTGCTCAATTTGCAACCCAAAGCTCACTTACTTACTGCAAAGTGCCAACACTGCAATTAAACCTGAATGCCCAGCTTCTGAGGAAATGTGGGGGTGACTTGGCTGAGCATGGCTTTTGTGGCAAGTGAGATAGGGATTTGCCTCCAACTGTCTACCGGGATTCTGCTGTTGTGTTCCTAAGAAGCCTAACAACAAGTTAAATTTACAACCTTAAGGGGCCAGCCATATAGCTCAGTGGATTAAAGTGCCTGTTTAGGCAGACACAGGAACCATGGTTCGATCCCCAGAGTGCTGTGTTGGCCCCGCCTCCGGGGCACACTGAGATGGTGACTGAGACCAGGTGTGGTAGTGCGCACCTGTAATCCCAGCCCTTGGGAGGCTGAAAACAGGAGAATCACTGTGAGTCTGATCTGTGTAGTGAGACCCTGTAGACCCTGTACTAAATAATAAAAATAAAAATTACAACCTCATGTAACATGACAATTTCACTAGCTAATATAAAAAATTATAGCAAGCAAATATTTTGAAATATTATATAATACATATGTTATTTCATTATATTTTAGCTTTTACCTCTTAGGCTGAAAAAGAACACCACAGACAAAAGATTAAATGTTCCAATTTAGACTGCCAATTTTAGTTTATAAAATCCGTTTCAAGAGGGTGGAAGTTAGGTTATACAAAGCAAGTAAGACTTTGTGTTTTAAATGAGCCTGAACTTTAAAGAATCAAAGAATAGAGGTTGCAAAACGAACCTCAGAATGGGAAGGATGAAGATAGGCTTGGTGTGTGGAGAACTGGAAGATGTTACTCCATTTGCACAACTATCCACTTTTTCTATGTGAATACTGCAGGAATGTGAGCCAGCTCGGTCAGGAAAAGAGTTCTTTATTGATAAAACCAGATAAATGCCATGGGACTGGGAATCATGGGATTTCTTCATTTATATGCAGAAGAGAAGTAACCTTCCTGCCACCTCCTAAATAAAAGAATGGCATAAAGTTTTCTGCTTTGGGATGGAGATGGAAAGGATGCTGGATTCTTACCTTATTTTGAATATAAACAAAATTTCTCTCAGAGAGAGGTAGCTTCATCTTCTTTTATATGTAAATTCTTAGGAAGGGATCCTGAGTGTCTGTCTCAGGACATTTGACTTGGAGAGACATCAGAGTTTTATTATCCTTTTGGATCAGAGCAAATAACTCCATCACTATGGAAACTAATGGCTACATACCAGATCCTTGTAGTATGTGAAAATGGTTCAAAGGGAGGTGAAAGCCAGTATCTTCTATCTTTATATAATTTGCATATGAACATATTTCAAGAGAAGTCATACTGGTCAAGATTCCTCATAGCTTCCTTCTGTCTTCTCATTGTGTGGCTTGGTGGTTACAAGATGGCAACTAGGTGACTTTACCTCCCACATTCATGAATGTATTCCAACCAGCAAGAAGGAAAAGAACAAAGGCAAATGTACATGCCAGCTTCCTATCTTGTTGACATGTGGGAGAATAACTGGGGATTGAACCTAGGGTCTTTTCACTTAATTATATGCTTATCCTTTATTTTTTAATTTTGAGGTAACATCTTGCTAAGAGTCACTAAGTTGACCAGGTATATTTGAATTTGTGATTCCACTGACTTAGCTTCCTAGAGTACTGGGATTATAGGCCACTAGGTCTGTCAGTTTTTTTAAAAAGTGCTTCTGAGACACCAATGTAGTAGTTTCCTTTTTATATCTTTGTCTTGTTGTTGGGACAAATACCTGACACTCAAAATCAAGGAAGGAAAGGTTTATTTAGCTCACGGTTACTGGAGGTTTCAATCTACACTCAGCTGGCTCCAAGGCAGAGGGACACATGGCAGAGAGCAGCAGTGCCTGGTGGCAGAAGACAGCAAAACAGCAAGAGCAAATGGAAGGAGTAGCAGCAACAATAGCTGCAGAGAGCAAGTCTGTCTCTCTGTCCCTCTTATGTTACATTCAAGCTGTCTGCCCCAGGCTGGGTATAGCACTCACACTCGTAATCCCAGCAGTACTCGGACCCATACTCCCAGGCTTGGATCATGAATTAATCACAAACTGTAGAACTGCACCTCAATGACGGCAGGAGGCTTTGGGGGAACAAATGCACACAAACCATAACAATCTTATTGTTCATCCTTCGTAAAAGGAAGTCTGAAAAAGAGGTGACTAATTGGCACTAACTATGTTAGTGCTGTGCAAAATTTTCTTGCTTGCTTGCTTGCAAGAAAGACAAGAGGAAGAGCTACTAAAAAGGCAAATAGCACGTTGCCCATCTCAAATCCCAAGTTCTTGGAGTAAACTTCACATGGAGGCTTTTGCTCAACTTCATGTCTGGAGCTGAATGGAAGTGATTTCTGCCTCACAGGACCCAGCCCACCAAGAGAGAAAGTAAGAGACAGAATACTTGTCAGTACTTAGCTGTTACTGGCAAATTTATAAGAAGTTTTTAAGAGGATGTTATAGAAGAGGAAAGAGAGAAGATAATCACAATTATGAATTTTTATAGCAGTTAACTATCACTAGCTATAAGTTTGTACCCTGTGGGAAACAGTCAAGTAATATTTATTGTCATCAATTATTGAAAGGTAGGTATTTTTATTTCCACTTTTGCATAAGAGGAAACAGAGCCCAAAGGAAATTAGGAGCTTTCTTTAGGACACAAACCCTACAATGGTCAGGAGTTTAGAATGGGCAAGGAGTCCAGTGCCGAGGCAAGGCTCTCCTCCCTGTGCTGTATGCCTCAGTGTGTGTACTGACTGCTCCAACTTATTCTGCAGTGCTTGGCCAGTGCATACACAAATGCTCTCACTTTCTGAGATGAGATCATTAAGGACAAGGGGTGGGATTCACCCCAGTCTCTGGATGCCTCATCCCCCATTCCTTCAAAAAAAAAAAGGGCAGTGGCTGCCAACTCAGTGCATTAAGTCTGGGTTCATAACCTCCAAAATCTGGGTCCATGAGAAAAGAATCTGTTTCTCCAAGGGACAGTTTTGTGGTAAGAGCAAAAGTCTCTCTCAATTCCTAAAAGATGTAGTCAGCCTTCTGGGTATAAACATAGGGATCTTCCTAGGATTCATAATCAATTACGTATGTATCTGAGATTGTTCCATTAAATTCTTAGAGCTACTTTCAACTTCATAACAAGCAATGTCACTTGTGAAGGGAACACTGTGATTTCATGTGTTTTAAATATGTATCCAAATTATAATGGTATAGCTAAGTCACATTACAGTATTTTCAAATATGTAACTCATTATTTTCTTTGGATCACTGGAGTGTAGCTTTAAAAATTCCAAATTTCAATTTTTGGTCTACTTCCCAGAATAGAACTCATTACAGCCAGAGTTTTACAAGTCCTCTCAGGAAGATAAGAACAGATTTCATCGCCACGATGAAGAAAAATAACTATTGGAAATACCCTGTGGCTTGCATCCATTATATCCAACATTCTTCATTTGTCCAAATTCTTTATGGTAGGATGGGATAAAAAGATAGAGAAACTTGGATGGAAATGGGAAAATGACCATGCTAGATGACAAAGCTTGTATCACCAGCTGACTCAATGAGACTGATCCTGCAGATAGTTTTCAGTCTTTCATATATGAAATGATATAAAATGTGGTATTTCTTAGCATGTACCATGCTTCAACTTTCAAACTTCTTTGCCAGATGCTTTTAAATGAAGGCATAACTTTGCCCCTTCATATGTCTAATGATACAGATCTATAATGGGAGACTGTCATCCTTAGTGCTGCCCGCTAGATCCTCAGAAGTGACCTGCAAGGCAGCCCAGTGATAGGACCAAAGGTGGACATCAAGTCATGACACAACAAATCACAATGCTTTAAGGGATAGAGAATAGCTGGGTTTGATCTCATCTGAACCTGGCAGATGAAGTTTGTCAGTAACAATTTCTGGAGAACAATGAAGAAAACCATACTTGGTCAGATCAGACTCTAAATAAGTGTTGGGATGGAGCAGATAGCTTCAGTGCAGGGAACAGATTCCAGCACCCTATAATTGGGAATAAAAGAAGCTAGGAAGGACTTGGAGTTCTTGTAGGAAAAAGTAGACTAGGGAACCAAAGCAAAAGCTGAATTATAAGGCTCACAATACTGTAAAACCTGTCCTAGGTTCTGTAGACCCTTCCCACAGGCACATGACACGTCAGGAAGCTTTACATTTAATGAGGTTATTTCAGGGATGTGTGTGAGCAGCAGGGCTGCCCATCAACACTTATCTGAAAGATGGGATTGTTGGGAATGCAATATGAAGGCTGTCTACTGGAGTTATCCTGTGGTCCTCAGGTGGAGATACATAGTCTGCACATTTAAGATCTTTAGAACTGTTAGGCTAATACAGAGGAGCAGAGAGTACTGACAATGAATTCCTATTTATTTGTGCATAGTTGAGACTGATTTGGAAGTAATTATAACAGTCTTGCTAAAAGTGGAGCACAATGTACTGCTGAATGTGAAGAATGAGGAAAGCATTCCAACTGAAATCAACGTTTACTTTCCAGGGATGAGTATTCTTTGGTTCTGATCCTGAGATCTATTGGCATGAGTTTCTCACTTGAGCTGGAAAATTTTACACTAAAAAGATCAACAACTAGCCAAATAGTGTCTGAGAGCACATGCCTACATCCCTCAGACCTTATCCAGGTCTAGGAATATGGTGGGTAATAGAATATATCAGGACTGACACTGTGCCTGTATCATGACTCTAGGACTTAAGGTACCAGTCACTTACACTTTCTGTCTTGAAAATATATTCTATTAGAGCCCTATGCCACCATAAAAGATCAACTATCCTATAGACACAACATGTAGAGAAGCCCTGAAACCATAAGCCTGTGAGAAAAGCCCAAAACAACTAAGGCACCAGACATAGGAATGAGTGCTTCTTGAACTCCCCAGGTCTTACAACCACTTGCTAATCTCATATTGTGCTCAGTCATTGAGTAGTCAAATCAGTGCTTGAAGAGGCAGAAGAATTACCCAGCAAAACACTGGCCAGATTCCTGATGCACAGATTTTTTTTTCTGTTTTTTGTTTTAACTTATTTTCAAGAGAGTGTAATAATTGTTATGACATTAGAAACAGTACACATTTAGATGGTCAAGATGAGAGGTATTCAGCCATGGGATTTGTATGACACATTGCTGTCCTCAGTACAGTTGCTCAGACCACAGATATCAGCATACAGAGTTAGTCAAAGTGAAAATTCTAAGCAGTAACTGCTATTTTCAAAAACCTGATGGAAATCATTAGTACAATCATCTCAGCCATCCTGTATATATATATATATATATATATATATATATATTCATGTTTTTTTCCTCCTTCCTTATTTCCTATCTTTTCTCCTTTCTCTCATTTTTGTTGTTTAATCCTTAAGTTCAGTTTCTTTCTGTTTTACTATATCTGTTATACTTTTCAGGTTTTATATATTTTTTCAGGTTCTTACACTAGGGAGACAATATATTTACACATGTGGGTTTGATTTATTTCAC
>NDGN011469833.1:0-10705 GCA_002564285.1 Tympanoctomys barrerae | reverse complement strand
CTATTACAAATTACCATCTTCAGTGCAGTTGCTTAGTTCACAGGTATCAGTACATATAGTTAGTCAAGGTGAGAATCTTTCTAATTTACTGCTAGATTAAAAAAAACTTCTAAAGATTCTCAGGATCATTGCCTTGCCCATCTTCTACATCTAACTGTATAAGTCTGCAGTCTTTGGACCTCGATTTTGTTTTCCCTCTGCTATGGAATCTGTAGATTCCTTATTTTTTCTGAACAAGATATTGATCTGAGCAATATTCAGGCAAAAGCAACATTGTGCCTGTTAAATAATGTAATATCAGATTTAGATGGAATAAAGTCAGATTTTGTGCATTTATTTTAAAATCTTCAGGTTTTCCATATCGCTGCTTATCTTCACTGTCTTCATGTTTTGACATGGCATCTGATGCATGTATTTTTTGACTAGTGCTATTATAAAATGTTTCCAAATGAAGGAAATTAAAAGTTGCTCTAGGTATATGAGGTGATTAAAATGTTAATTAGCTTGATTACAGTAATCATTTCACAATTTATGTGTGTCTCAAAACATGATTTATATCTTAAATGATTGTTAATTATACTCAATAAAAAACAAAAAGCTTACACATTTAAATAAAAATTGATATAATTTTTTAGGTTTAACACTGAAAGATCCTGGTTCCCAAGAATCTACATTTTGAAAGCACTCCTGGTACCTGTGACACCAATGAAGCCTGAGCTACAATTTAGAAAATGATACATGTACTGCAAGGATTTCTATGCTGCAAAACAGTACCTTACTCTTTGGGGAAGCCTCAGGATTGAGTTCAGAGCATGGCACAAGGCAGGTGGTCAATAAATGTGGATGCGGGCTGGGGAGATGGCTCAGTGGAATACACGCTTTCCTGTACAAGTGCAAGGGCCTGAGTTCAAACCCCGGTTCTGCCAAAAAATAAAAATAAAAATAAAAATAAATTTAAAAAAATAAACAAACATGGATGGCTGAAAAGATGAATCATTCTATTTTATTTTCCCACATAATCCTTTTCAATAGAAGGCAAAAATAAAACACATTTCAACCCTACAATATGCTGGCATGCTTTGTTTTTACAAGATGTGTGCAGGCTATAAGAGTATGTAGCAAAGAGTCTTTAAGAACATTTGGTTGGGAGAAATAGAAAATGAGACTCCAGGGAAGAACGGGAAAGCCCAGAAATTGAGTTACACTGCTGAGTACTGCAGCAGCCCTTGTCTTTTAAGGTCCTCATGTGTTTCCTTAGTTACAACATTCCCACCGGAGTCTTTATAACTCTTCCTCAGTGTCAGGCTGCCATCCCTCCGAAGCCTTTTGCAGTTTGAGATTGGCCCACAAGGGGGCAGCATCTTCAGTCTGTGTTACATTAGAAAAGTGAGTGGCATGCCCAACCACCTCACACTATGAGCGCAGGCCAATCAGTGAAGTGCCACGGGAAGGCCTTAGGCCCTCGGTAGGTGTGGATTCCACAAATCTCACAATAGTAGTTGATATGTGGGCCTGTAGCGTATACAGCCAGTAGGGGATGGGTTTGCCAGCCCAGTCCAACCCAGGGGCAGGTTTTGGGGTTTGTAAATGTTCCCATTCTCTTCATCTTCACGTTCTCTCTCACTGACCTTCTCTTCCTCTTCTTCTCGCTCTTCTCCTGTCCTGGCTTGCTTGCCTTGTACATTTTCATGAGTGAGCTGTCGCTGTTCCCCAATAATCTCATATTTGTAGATGTGGGCTTGTAGGAAAGCAGTGTCCTTGCTCCTCGCAGTGTCACTAGGTACTACATGATTTGGGTTTTCTGGCAAACAGAGAGGTGACCCATGATTCTCAGGACTTCCTTTTGGTGCTAAACAGCCTCTAGGCTCGCTTTCAAGGGTGCCACCACATTTTAGGACTAAAACTAGGAGTGCAGGTTTCTCCCCTAGACCCAGAGAGGCCAACACCTCTCAGGAGGAAAATGCAGACCGGTGGGATGGGCACCGGCATGGGTCAGGGTACTGCTTATCACTTCAGCCATGCAGGAAAGGTGCCATTTTCCCATTTCTTCTCAAACTCAGTCTGTATCTTCCCCCAAAGTTCATTCTAATCTCGAAGAGACTTCACTCTGTCTGGATAATCCTGAAGATGCTCAAGCAGCATTTCAAGTATCCATTGTACTCTGCATTCTTCCTTTCCTTAGGAATGTCAAATAACTGGTCAAAGTGTGACAGGTATGTGATTATGTGATATAACCCAGCTTCTCTGAAGCCTTCAGGTTAACGTACAGTCATGGAGATTGAGGGAATGCCATCTCCCTCTTTGTCTGTGCCCTTTCACTTACATTCCACCAAAGAATGACTTGGTCCCATGTTGAGAAAGACTCATGGGCACTGGCAAAAAAGATACCAGGACACTCAATGTAAGCAAAGCGAGGGCTAGAGCAAAAGGCTGCTGCCCCGTCTCCAGTCTTTATTTTTATATATACTGAGTCTCAGCCTTTGGGTTACTTTAGGTGAACATAACAAGATCCCATTATATGTGTCCAAGGTTAATGTTTAGGCTATCTATGACATGCAGCTGCTAGGCACCTGTGAACAAGGACAAGAAAACAGGATGACCTTGTGGAGTTCCAAGTGTTTTTGTTTACTCCCTCTGTTGTTATAGTGCTGTTTTCCTATCTCTTGTCCCACATGCTCTGCAGGTCATTCTGCACATTTCTATTTTGACTCCTCCTTATTCCAACTGTCCCAAATATCAGCAGCACTGAGGTTGGCCTAAGATTCATCATTTCAGTGTCACCACCAAGGAACTATAGAGACAATTCTAGAGCAGCAGCAGTGGTACTGTGAGGAGAAGGCATGGCTAATGGACATAGTAGTGAAAGAGATGCTCACTAAGCAGCCCACACTCTGGGACCAGATCAACTTGGACCACCATGCTCAGGCCATGCAAGATAGGTATATGGTGGTCTATGGGAACCTGAGGCACTTGTATGACATGGATGGGTTAGGAAAGAAGGAGCTCAATGTCATTTCAGGACTCAGTGAATTTGCTGAATTTTATAATGGACTCAAACAAATAAAGGAATTGCACTGGGAGCACCCAAATGAACATGGTGTGCCAATGAATTTTAGGAGCTCCTGAAAGCTCAAGAGAATCCAAATGAAGAGCACAAAGAGCTCCTCCTTTCCTAGCCCATCTGTGTCATATAAGTCCCTCAGGTTCCCACTGACTTCCATATACCTACCTTGCACAGCCCGAGTGCAGTGGTCCAAATTGATCTTGTCACAGAGTGGGGTGCTTAGTGAGCATCTCTTTCACACTCTGTTCATGAGTTATTCCTTATCCTTATAGTACACTGCTGCTGCTCTAGAATTATCTCCATAGTTCCTTAGCAGCGGCACCACAATGATGAACCTTATGCCAACTTCAATGCTGCTGACATTTGAGACTAAGTTATTCTTTGCAGTGGGAACTATCCTGGTCAGGTAGGACACTCAGGAACATCCCAGTAAATTCTAGAACTTTCTTTAGTTGCAACAAACCATAATGTGACCAGGCATTATCAACTGCCACCTGTGGGCTAAATCACTTTGTTTGAACTAGTTTCCTGAATTGAAGCAACAGCACAAGAGAAGATCTCTATTGCATTTGTGTGATGCATAATCTGCATTAAATAAGCATTTAAGCCATCACTTAAAATACAGACATTGCTGAAAACTATTTTGTATGTTACTTTTTAAAAATGACCTTCAAAGGAATTGGAGAAAGCTGAGACTACAGCTTTTAACAGAAAGGGTTGTCAGACAGCCCTTCTTGTAAGGTTATATAATTATTTTCTCCTTCAGAATGGTTATCTCAGTATAAGAAAAAATTTAATCAGATTTTGAGCATCCCTAGTGGAAATCTGGTCCCTAATTTAGGAAAAAATGTTATGTGTTATAATTTATCAGTGTGATTCCCATTAATTCAGTGGGAAGCCAGTGAATAAATCCATACACAAGACTTGAAAATGTAACCTTGGATGTGATCCACTTGTTATATTCATGAGAGTCATAATGATTGCCTGTACGTAGACGCATTTTTTCATCTTTCCCTTAAGAAAGTTAAAGCCACACATACTAAGCACAAGGAACTCTCTTTGCCAAGAAGTAAAAAATCAGATTTAATAAAGTGCCAAGATGTTTTCTGCACTCTGTTGTTTAAACATGTAGCTACTCTGATACCTTCAGCTGAACAAGGGACTTTCCCTGATGTCAGGTAACTGGAAGTACATGATGCTGAGCTCTTTTGCACCACTGGCAAACACCAGACTGAGTGACCTCACACAGGTTGGTAACTTCTTGTATTGAATTCTTCCATGCATCTGAGGTTCAGAGTAATAAGTTGGAACTTTGGAAAGACGGATAAAGCAAATAATCAATAGGGAATCTAGCCTGCAATCTGTCCACATTCTACCACAAGTATAGCCATGGCTGTTATCAACAGCTACAACACTACTAAATAACACCCTTTTGTAGGACAAGCACTGTCATTACTGCTACACACTTCCACAGTACAACACTATTACTATATGGTCAAAGCAACCATGGTTACTACCACATTGCCAGGACAGTAATGGACACAATTATAACTATAAAACTATTACTCTGCCTCCTTTTCTTCTTCTACTTCTCAAAAAAAAAAATCACTGTGCTGAGACTCTCCTATATTTCATGAACTGTAGACAATCCTCTGAGATAAGTCATATAAAGCCATCTTTCAAAACTTAAGAGTTTGATTAATGTGCTCACTGAAAGCAGTATTTGTTGACAAAGTGAACTCATGGTGGGGCTATGGGTCCCTGATGCCGTGACATGCTGCCATACAGTGATTCCCATGCATGCAGCTGTATGACCCAGGCTTCACCTGCCCAGAATGTAGTCTTATTGCTATACAATGCCAGTCAAAATGGACTCAATAATCCAAAAGCAGTTTCTTCCACTTGCTATCAGGGTGATGCATACTCATATTATGTGGGTTTAGGCCAGCATGGCCTCACACAGTGACACGGAACTGAATGTTCAAGGGCATTCCCATCCTCCAGGTTCCCATGGGGACGGCCAGCTGGAGCTGTGGCTCAAGCCAACATGTGATAATTGAATTTGCTCTCCTTTGACCAACAGACCAGGGTTGAGAGAAGAATCCTCAGAATTGACTGGTTGTGAATTAATTCAAATTTGCCCTTTTTTGAGGTTCAAAAGTGATGGCTTTGGAAAACTCATATTAGGGGGTCCTTCAACATGTTAATTTAAAACTGAGGAAGGATTAAATGGTGGGGAGAATGAATTCAGACCTATGTGTAAATATCAGAATTGCAAATGACAACAATATACAATAACAGCTATATATAATGGCAAAAACCTGGATGCCACTTATATGCCCTTCAAGAAGGGACACATTAGACAAAAACCATGAAATCTATCTAAAACATCATACTGTACAGCCACTAAAATTTTGTGTAATTCTATATTTGATACCAGACAAACATTCATCTTACAGTAAATGCCAAGATGTAGTACCTCAGTTCACAAGCTTAATTTTTTTCCATGATTATAGCCATAAACCAAACTGGCTGAGATACGAGTCCATTTATCCCATAAGGCTAACACTGAACTTTTTGTTTTTATATAAATTTCAAATAAGCAGAAAAATGTAAAGCAGTTTCTGACGTGGAGACACTTAAGATGCAGGGGCTACACATATATGCTAGTGATGTAGAATTTGAAATTATTTTCCATTTCAAGTTTGCAAATTGTGTGATTTAATTTGCATGCCACTGTGGAGAACCAAACCTGTTTTTTTTTTTTTAACTTAAATCTCCTATCTGATCAGCCACATTACTTGTTAGCTTTGATTCTGAACAACTGGTGGTTTCTCATTAAAATCAAATCCTCCCAGGAGGAGAAGGGCTAAGCCCGCAGGTGCAAAAGGACTCCCTATAAGTTACAACAGCAGATCATGTGCGTGTTACTTGAGTAAGTTCCAAGCTTCAATGACAGCTATTTTAAACAAAATAATACCTATTTGAATATATACTTTCTAAATTATGAGCTAGGAAAAGTATTACTTTTAATCATACAGGTGACACAGAAAGATACAGTCTATGCCCTTTTTATATTAGTTTTATGTCATTTTCAAATTAAGTCCTTCCCATCTTTGGTTTTGCCCCTCAGACCAGATTTGACTTGCTGATCCATTTTCCTCAATCTACTTCTTTGAGCAAAATGCATTCAGGGCTCATGCTTTCCTAGAGGCCTGGAGGCATTCTAATGGCACCAGTCAACAAATGAGCTTAATTGATCCTGCTGGGCCCTCATTTGTGCAGGAATGGCCAGGAGCTGCTGTCTCAGTTCTCTTCTGACAATTATTTTGGAAAAATGCATTTCAATCTGATTTTATTTGCTGAAGGAATATTCATCTTTGCCTTATTCAGTGTATATTGATCATTTGATTACAAGCATTCCCAACTTAAAAGACCGGTTTCCCTGATTCTGCCTGTATTTGACTAGAACACTAGCTGCTTTTCAAATAGTTTCCATGGTTTTCAAACACCTTCTCACAGTCCGCCCCCTCCATCCTGCTAGTGTGTGAGAAAGAAGCGAAAGACATATTTATAAGAAGATTAAGAACTAGCCTGAAGTTGATATCAAATTTAGATTCAGCAGGAGAGAAAGCTATTTTTCTAGTTGCTGTGGGACTCTCACTGCCGAGGTTTGTTGCCTTGGTCATTTTTGTAGGTGCCAGGACTCAACTAGTTATTTTCCTTCCCAGGTCAAAGCAAACACATTCCTCAAAATATTGCCCAGTGATGGAAGTGTTAGCCTGCCAAACTTGTCCCAGCACAAACACTGAACAAAGTAGCTCTTGTCTTCTGCCTATTTCTGGCTGACCTACTATGCCCCTTGGCCTAGTCACCACTCATCTCACCTTCCCAGACGCCTCATGCCATGTTTTTTCTTCTCAAAATGCCAACATTCCTGCTTAACCCATTTAACTAATAACTGTACTAATTCCATCTCTGAATTAAATTAACTTCCATAAACCCTGACCCCCTCTCTGCATCGACTTGCCTCTAGGCAGGTGGCCACACTCTGTCTTCCTTTTTGCTCCTGCAGGGAAACTGTCTATGATCCTTCTCCTGGGCATGGCCAGCACACTGTGATTTAACTGTCTGTTCTCCCTATGTTTATATCTTTAGTACCTCTCTTCTAGATTGTTCTCAGCTGTGTGGGAAGCAGGCCTCTTTCTGCCACCTTCAAACAGTTTTCCTTGATTTCACTTCTCCCTTCAGTTAAAGCTTCATTTTTTCTGCTTGCCTTTCTATTCAAATACATTCTAAGAATCGTGGAAGCTAATGGTTTCTACTCTTCTCCTGAACTTAACCAACTAGTTTTTATCTTGAGTTCTATCTAGATCTTTTAACTGAAATTAACAAGCCAATTATCTTACACTTTTCCCCCTTTGCTTCCTCTTTGATGTCCTTTTTCACATTACTGTAGTTTTTATTGTAGAGGCCTTTCACTTCCTTGGTTAGGCTAATTTCTAAGTATTTAATTTTTCTTGATGCTATTTTGAATAGTATAGTTTTCCTAACTTTTTTTAATCAGTGAGTTCATTATTTGTGTAGAGGAGCACTATGACTATATCTGTTGATTTTGTATCCTGCTGTATTGCTGAATTTGGTTATAAGTTCTAGGAGTTTTTGGTGTAAGTTTTGGGTCTTCAATGTAGATAATGACATTGTCTGCAAATAATTTTACATCTTTCCCCATATATATTCCTTTTATTTCTTTGTCTTGGCTTATTGGTCTGGTTAGTTTCAAGTACTATATTTAATAGGTGTAGTGTTAGTGCATATTTGTCTCATTCCTGATTTTAGAGGGAAAGCTCTATTTTCTCCCCATTTAATATCATGTTGGGAGAAAGGTTGTCATAGATGGTTTTTATCAGACTGAGATAAAGTCCATCTATGCATATTTCCTTTAGGTTTTTATTTTAATCATGAACAGGTGTTGGATTTTGGAAAAGGTTATTTTACAGTCTATTGAGATGATCATGTGATTTTCCCCTTTTGTTTATGTGACATATTATGTTCATTGATTTGCATATGTTGAAGTATGCTTATACCCGTAAAGTCTGCCTAGTCATGATGTTTGATATTTTTGATACTTTGCTGCATTCTGTTTACTAATATCTTGTGGAAGATTTTGCATCTATGTTCATTAAAGCACTTGGCCTGTAGTTTTCATTTTTGGTTGGATTGTTAGGTTTTGGAATCAATGTACTGCTGGTTTCCAGAAATGACTTCAGGAGTACACTTTCCCTTCCAATTTCATTAAAGTGTTTGAGGAGTATTGGCATTAGCTCTACCCTGAAGTTCTTGTAGGATTTGGCAGGGAATCCATCAGCACAGGCTTTTCTTATTTGGTGGGTTTTTAATGAAAAAACCTACAGCTTCAATTTCATTGTCTATCATTGGATTCGTTGTGGTTTTACATCTTCTCACTTCATCTTTTGTGATTCATATATATCTAGGAATCTACTTATTTCTTCTGAACTCTCAAGTTATTGGTGGGGAAGTTTGTGGTGTAGTTGGAATTGTTCTGTGACTCAGTTTCAAGCAGTGCCTTCTTGAAATGGAGGCTGATGACATTGCCCTTCTGGTAATATGGCATACACAGTGCTGGGTTTCTTCTCCAACTCTAGTACAACCTTATGCTTGGGGCCAGGGAGATGCCTCAGTAGAAGAAGCACTTCCCTGGCAAGGGCAAGGGCCTGAGTTTAATCCCTGGTTCCGCCAAAACAAAGAAAACAAACAAACAAACAAAAACCCCTTATGCTTTTTTGTAGCTTGAAATAACCATGATGATGGGAGCCAAGTGGACTCAGCTGACCGAGCTGCCCAGGTGGCTCTCTTTCTTCCTTTATTCTTGCATTAACAGCTGGACCTCTCTAACTGGAGGCTTCAACTCCTGATTCAGATGGCTGCTCTCTGGCCTGGCCTTAGCAAATCAGAGATCTCTTTTTCCTTGTCCACAGTAACTAAAATGAAGGCAGTAGAAGTTATGGGTGTTCATTGTATTTACCGAGCTTGGATAATGTGATCCTGAAGCCTCCAGGTGTCCTCTCAAGACTGTTTTTCACTGAAGAACTAAGAGAAGGAGAATGACTGAGTTCTCACAATGTTTAAACCGCTACATCTAGCTTTACATGATGGGCAGGTGGAAAGGAGCCACAGGAATTTTTACTTATAAGAGTAAATAAATTCTCTATATTCACTTAAGTCTGTTCCATTCTCTTAAATTTGCAACAAAACAAGTACCATCTCTGATTTCCTTGACTGTAAAATAAGGAGGTGGATTTGCCTTACAACTAAGAAGATATAGGATGACCAAAATAAATCATGATGACCACATGCAAGTTAAACCTTTTTCCTCAAATTGCTATTTTGCTTTGGATGTATTTAGGACAGGGTCTACAGGTTCTACATGGTCTCACTATGTAGATCAGACTCGTAGTGATTCTTCTGTTTTCAGCCTCCTAAGTGCTGAGATTATAGGTACACCACCACACCCAGTCTCAATTGCTATCTCAGCCTGCCCCAGAGGTGGGATCAGCACAGTATGCCAGGATTGATCCCCAGCCCCTGCACTTTGCCTAAGCAGGCACTTTAGTCCACTGAACTATCTGGCCAGCCCCTCAAATTGCTATTGATAACGAATCAAATTTCTGGAATGTAGTGCAGATCAAAAGTTACCCCCAAGACTCTTTCCTCTGGGGAAAGTTAAATTTGAAACACAAGAGACCTTATTACATGGCATGACTCTGAAGTTCTGGTAGTGCAGTAAGAAGATGGGGGCTGAAGAAATACAACCATAAGCTACCCTTGAACACATGAAGGCCAACTGGTTTTGCTGGTAAGAAAGAGGCATTACATATCTGCCATGATACTCAATGTAAAAAGAGGGGTTATAGTTCCTGGGAGAAGACAGTCATATTTCAGAAGTATTAAAAAACAATAGCTCTGGGGCCCTAAGGAGATTTTTTTTTGATGCCTACAGACATTTTACCTAACCTAATTTAGGCAATGTCATGAGTCAGAACAGAGCCCCATCAAATCTGGCATCCTTGTCATAACATGGCATTTGAATAGCAGCTATCCCTTCCCAAGAGAAATTCTTGCTAAGGAGTTCTGTTGCTTAATGGTGTTTAAAGATTCCTTTTAAATTTCAGGGCTTGTTTGCATGAAATTTACATTAGAAAAAAACAACTGTTTGCTGAGCTCCATTTAAAGGAAAATAGGCTTTCTCCAGGCAAGGATTCAGAAGGGTCTGCCCTCACTTCTGTCATTAGCTGATGAGGGTGATATTCATTGTGAGAGAAAGGAGGCAGGCCTTGGGTTTGAATGTGGAATCACAGATGGAGTTTTATAGAAGCTGCCAAAGTTTGGGTTACTCCAAAAGTGACCTTGGGATTATTCATGACAGTGGTTTCATTCGTGGTGTTACTCATGTAGTGGAGATGGTTGACCATTAGATGCTCTTGTGATTTGGAAATGGGACACAGAGCTAGCTTAGTTTGGTATGTGATGGTTACTTGCCTTTTCTTGCTCTTGGGACATGTAAATTTTAACAGAGATAGACTGAGGAGGAGGAGGTCTCAATCTTCTATTACCATTTAG